>OV656868.1:60271797-60485695 GCA_927399465.1 Sarcophaga caerulescens
AAACTACACAACTCTAGTTCAATTGAACTAATTCGTTCGTAAACTACACAACTCTAATTCAATTTAACTACTTCGTTCGTGAACTACACAACTCTTGAATAGTTCAATTGTACTAGTTCGTTCGTGAACTATACGCATGAGAACGATAAACAAAATAAAATAACGATTAATAATGAACGAATATGAAACGAGAACAAGAGAGTCATGAACTACGGAGCAAAAAGAGCTCATTTTTATGACCGGCTCTCTTAGTTCAGTTGTATGAATAGTTCAATTGAACTAGTTCGTTCGTGAACTACACAACTCTACTCGATATATTTAATATATCGAGCCGTAACCGCAAAAAAAGCTCAAGCGACAAAAACGAAATTTTACAGGGGAAGGTTTTTATTATTTATTTCTTGTTCAAATTAAGTTAGAAAGTTAAAATTTTTTTGTTATAAATTCATAACGGTACAGAGTGTGACCCTGAAATTTTTATAGATGATGCAAGTGATGCCAATGAATTTATTTATTACAAAAAACGATATATGAAAAATATGTCGCTTGAGATATTTTTGCGGTTATGGCTCGATATGTAACATTAGTTCAAAAGTAATTTATTCTGTTAATATATCGGTACAACACTATATAAATGTTTAAAATTTCATTAAAATTAACCAGTTTACTACCAATCCTAATATATATTATAAATCTTTCTGTAAGTCTGTTTGTTTGTTTGTTTGTTGGTTTGTTTGTTAGCCAATCATGCCTGGACCGATTTTTTTTAAATTTGGGATATAGATCGGATTTTGTCGGTGCAGGTTCTAGGCCATAAATCTTTTCAAAATTTTGACCCAAATGGGAAAAAAATGGGACAAAGGGAGAAAAAATGGGCAAAAATTAGTACTTTTCTGCATAAATGCTGTATTTTATCTATTTTAAAGGTAATTTTTTACGATTTAGCTTGGTTAAGTTTCCCAAATCGCTATTGGAGGTGTTCCGTTTCTAAAGTTGAACCAAAAGGGGTCCAAAAAGGGGAAAAGGGGCCAAAAACGGGCAAATTGAGTGCATTTATATTTAGGACTTAGAGTATTCAAAAAACTGGGTTGTTTGTTAAACCGGTTTACGAATAATTTGAAAAATTGCATTTTTTAAGAAACCGGTTTCAAAAGCGGTTACTAAACATATAAACCGGTTTTTTATTTATTGTTATTTTTAATGCAAAAATGACCCAATAATAATTTTTTTTAATTTTTTAAACTAATCCAAACTACATAACCCGCGCAACGCCGGGTACAATCTGCTAGTCTATATATAATACCTGGCAGTTATATGTTTTGTTTTTTTTTTTTAACCAAAATATACATATAACAGCCATAATACATTGCTCTCCGTTCGAGAAAAAAGTGACGATTGACACTTTATTGATCTTAGCAACATGGAGTTTTAATTAAAAGTGCTGAAAAGCTGAAAATCGAACAAAATATCATGGTTGTTAAAAGACCAAAGAAGCAAATACAATGATTTGCAGGGTTTCATAATGAATCTCTAGAAAACTTAATTGGCATCTAAGATTGACTCTGTTTCACTCTTGAGATTGGAAGGCAACTGAATCAAGACCGTTTCTATCTTTGCATAATTATAACTGTTGTACATATACTGTTGTACGTTTATCATTCATTGGTAGTCCAAATTACACTCACTCATACCAATGTTCAAATATTGTTGCCTTTTTTCGTCCTCTTTTGGCAATGCAATTAATTTGACGACGTTTCTTCACTACAGTTAATTACGAACATTGGACATGGCCATCGCATGCATGGTATTCGAACTTCATTTCCATGTCATTGTATTTAAACGCACACACATACCTATTCACATTGAAGCAAATGAGTACTGCCACTATTTTAGTATTAAATTTTGGTCTAAAATTTTTGAATTTGAATATTAAAAAAGTAATAAAAACTAACACGTGTTATTTTAGGAGAGTTACAAGATGAAATACTTATATTTAAATATACATATTTCATCTTATAATAAATATTTCGGTTCGATTCCTGCTTTTAAAAATAATGACCTCCAATAAGGCAGGTGAAAAGACTAAGCTTTAACTCGAATTATGTTGAAGCAATTAACATTTGCCAGAATTCGAACCAGTAGTCCCAATATTTTCCTTGAAAACCACCATTAATACAATTCTTACGAATCGCAAAGCAAACAATTCTTCTGGACCGAATAGTATTGCAGCGTTGATCAATTAATTAAAATTCTGTGGCCACATAGTTAACATTTATAGAGACATATTTCATATTCGTTATATTTCGAACTTGCAAATGTAACTCAAACGAACTTAAAAACTGAGTTCAATTTCCATATATCCTGCTCTTACCAAGGTTATGGAAAACATAATTAACTACACAATTTATAAAAGTCTAGAGTCAAACAATTTCATCAGGTGCAGTTGTAGCTGGAAACAGTTGATCAACCGATTCACGTGGGCGAGATTGTGTCTAAAGACTTTTTAAAGCATTGAAATGCTTTATCTACGATCGCCGTCTGCGTGTTATTAAATATGAGTTTATAATCGATGAGTTTAGGCTAACTTCAGGTGTACAGAAAGGTTCTGTTTTATTTCCAATTCTATTTCAATTTAACTTCCAATTCTATGTATTATTTTGCAGATTACTCGAACTACAACTCCATCCAACTACTGTTCAGGATAGCGTCATGCGAATATGGTATTTTTAATATGCGAATGACTTAATTTCCTTTCCTTAATTTCCAAGAGCGCGACATTAATTGTATATACCTTATCTTATTATCAAAGTGTGAATATCGGAGACTCGAAGGTTCTTGGTGTTCTGCGATATTTACTGCAATTATAATATTTCATAAATCTTGACGTAGTAACAAACATTCATCCATTTGATATCCTTAATATTAATTCAACTTATATCCGACAACACACTCATTTACAGGTACTTATCTCGAAGCCTGCTTTGTGGGTTCTCGACTGTTTCACTGTTTTATTGCTACTACAACGGATTATATTCTGGTGAAATAAAGAAACTTGCTCGATAAAATCGTAAATTTTTTAGATAGCTTTCGCCTTTCTCGTGGGTTGATTGGCTAGTGGATCAAACTGTGCATTACAGACTGAATTAAGCCATGCGATTCATATGAAAAACATTCTTTGTGCACATGTAAAAATAATTAATTATAATTAATTTACATTAAAGAAGTTTTACTTTGTTTTCTTCTAAAAATGCGCTGACGTATAGAAATTTTTAACTTGAAAATTTAATAACAATTTCAATATAATTTAAAAGATATTGTACCAATACTACCTTAATGTGAAAGAAGTATTTATGCTTTTATCCAAATATCTTGCTGCAAGTGAATTTTAGGTGTAGCTCTACCTGTGTTCATAGCTGTCAGATTTGACGATTTTGTGCTCCAAAAATATAATATTGACGATTTATGCTCTTATTTTGACAATTTTTGGAAATGAAAAATTTAATTTAATTTAATTTAATTGCTTTACAATTGTTACTATGCAAATTTAGGTTAGTAATAAAGAGGAGTGAAATATTATATCTTTAAGTTATTTGCGAACACCTGTGATGATTTTTCTGTATTTTTTGCCTTTTTTATCCCTTAAAATCCAAAAAATTACAAGCTCAGCACAAAGGGATTTCCACATACGAATAGTACGACTAAAGAACGAATTTTGTCTGTAATGCAATGTGCTATACTCTGGCCAATCGCCAAAAAATAATAATAATAAGCACAAAAAACCTTTTCATAAAGAACAAAAATAATACAAGAAATACCGACGAACTCTCCACGACAGGAGTATCGTTTTTAAGTACAGTTTGCGTGTCGCTAAAAACTCAATCCCAGTACAAATAAATTTTCTGAAAAAAGTTAAAGCGGTGTAGAAAAGTCTACAGTAAAAATAAAAAAAGCCTGTGCTAAAACGGTGTCTTTGATCTACACCTAAAGTATCCAGAGGTGAAAATGTTACTCGCCAGAATAGGTTTCCAATTCCTGCAAAAAAAAGCTGACGAAACAAATCGGAAATTCAATCTGGCAAATAACCTGCACCTGGAGAAATCTTTTAATGCAGAAATACACATATTAATCTCTGCCATATCTGAGAATGTAGTACACATTGTTGAAAGCTACGCTGAGCGATTGAGATCTGTTTCACCGAAAAATATATTGGCTTATTACTAGTATCTGAAGCTTGTTTGACGTCAAGAAGGGTGTTTAAAATTCACAGTTATACTTTATATGTCTGAAGGACCCTGGAGATAGAGCATTCGGAGGTTCTGAAATTCTATTTCAAGACATAAACATAATTTGTTAGGCGACATGAGTTAAAATTACTTGCGAGCAATATTCAAATTTAGTTCAATATTTTTTGATTTGTTTTGTATGAAATGTTTGGAAATGACTTTGTAGAATGCAGTTTCCGAGTGTCACACTTTAAGGTTTTGTATTACTATCCCTTACAAGAAAGGTGGTGAGAGAAGTCAATAAAAATCCAAGAGGTTCCAAACGGTTCATCTATCCCTCAGAGAAGACAAGATCTACAATGAGCGTCAATGAAAGGTAGCGCCCCATTTTGTGCTGGAATGGGAGGCAAAAATCCTTACTATTGATTTTCATACATGTTCACAGATGGCATTGGTTCTAGGCAACGACAAAACTATTATCATATGTAGTAGGCCAATTACCCGCATAGCTGGAAAAACTTGATCACTGAACTGAAGCAAAACAATGGCAAAGAAAATGGAGGAGATACTTTGTGGTAGCCCCATATCCATTGCATTAATTTAGGAGATAAATATAACGACTTCTTCAGAAAACAAAGTTTTTTAGCTGCATTATATTAAAATTATTCCAGCCTAGGTAGATCATATAAATATTATCTTTTGGAATTCCCAAAGATGTCACTTTTTACAGAATAAGAATTTTGGCTAAACAGAACAAAAAAGTGTTCAGAGTTTCTACGTAAATATGCAAAAATGAATTTGGTCTTACTTTGGAAAAATCTATTGTCGACGTTATATGTGTTTTTGAAGCATCAACCCTAAACAAACTTATTGATCTTGATGGATGAAACACATTTAGATGAGACAGAGTTTACTCGAATGAAGATGATTTTGTCGTCTACGTGATAAATAATATGTCCTGCAGAATAATCGCCAAAAATGATAATTGAAATTTCCTTGGCCTTCAAGGAAAAATTAGTTGTTGGTTATGCCTGTTCCCAATCGTTTCAATGATATTACAAACTTAATGTCCGCGCTTAAAATTGATAAAATCTATAATTTTTTCATCTTTCAAAAGTGTTTGAAAATCTAATGTATACCCCAATGAGTAAAATAATATAGAAAAATAATATTTGTTATGTAAAACAATCTGGCTTTCGACCAAACTACAGTTGTGTTACTTCTGTCATCGATTTTACAGAAAACTAGCTTCACGAACTCTATGCTGGTAAACTGAATTTTTCCATTTTACTGAATTATTCGAAGGTGTTTCATACATTAAACCATACTAACCTATGCTATAAATTGAAACACTTGCTTATTTTTACGTCTACTTCAACTAAACTTCTTTCTTCATATACAATCGAACATAATTAGTTTGTGTACGTTCATATTCATCGCACATTTTAAAGGGGTGTCACAGAGATCTATTCTAGAACCAATTCTATTTTTGTTGTGATCAAATTCGTTTAAATAGTCTTACATGTTAAGAATTCTCTGTTCCGAAACTTACATATGGTTGTGAACTTTTTGCAACTTTTGACTCTGTAAGCAGAGTAAAACTTAATATTCTATTTTAAAATCTAATCGTACTCTAAATTTAATTCTTGGAATATTTTCTTGAAAATCAGTGTTCTCGTTTTCTTACTTAAAATTATATCCATTCGCTTTAAACTAGGAATGGTAACCAGAGCCAGAAATTTAAATATTCTTAGTAAAACAAGTTTTTTTATGAATTTTATATGATTTTATTTATTGCAATTTTCATGGTTGGACATCGTGGTAAGTCAACGAAATTTCTATACAATTTTCTATACATAAAAAAAATAATTATAGTTACATTTTCTAAATATAAAGAAATTAGAATTCCAGAAAAACATGTTTTAGCAATATTCCTGAACTATAATTCTCAGATTTGTTTTGTTGTGCAGGAAACCAAACAACTTTTTTAAAGTCTTTAAACATATAGAAAAACCTGATTGTACTAACGAAATTTTATCAGAATTTTTTTTACCTGAATGTCTTCTAAATACAAAAACTGTTTTATTTTATATGTTTTATATGTTTTTCCTTTGGTTCTGCTTCCATTCATTCACGTTTCTTTCTTTCATCATTCACTACTTTATCATACGTAAAAAAATGTACTGAAATCAAAACGGAAATTTTAAATCAAAAGGTTCAAAAGTCATGTCATCCGAGGCAATACACGTGAGATAAATAATATTCGATGAAAGCTTACAGAGTAAATAATGTGTCAAAAAAAAGATTAATAAATATCTAAGACTTGCCATTTATTTGTCAGAATGTATTAACGTAAATTTAAATTAAATTTCGTACTTTTGAGAAAATAATTTTAAATAAACAGGGCTAAAAATTATATTTAGTTTTCATAAACTCAGAAAATTTGAGAAAATAATATTACAAAACTGTATAAAATCGCACATACAGTGCACAGAAAAAGTCTATATACTCCAATATACAATATTGTGGGCATGCTTGTCGGCGCCAGATGTAGGAAGTTTTGAGTTTAGTTTGAGAAAATAAAAAATTAATTAGAGTATTTAAACATTCTAAAGAAAAATTTGACCAAAAGTTCGAAAGAATTAAGTATTTTTAATGGTTATTACTTCCAACAAGTCAATGAATTCTAACATACTGCTGCAAATATGATATGTGGTTTGTCTACCAAAGTCCCCACAAGCTTAAAGTTCCGATATGACTCCAAGAGAGTATGTAGGAGATCATTTGGAAGAATGATTACGTAGTCGCTAAACCTGAAACAAAAGTTAACTGAAAAACTTTCTCATGAGTGCATAGCGGCAAATATCAACAGTAAACGCTAAACCAAACTAGTACAATCAATGCCAAATGGGTTAAATGGAGTGCTTAACCTTAAATGATATAATATATAATAAGATATAATATATTGGGCCTTCGAATTTTAAATTTATTCGGAGTTCTTTTTTAAAGGGACCTACACTTTTGCGGTGCAAAAATATGGAGTTACCAAAAAGTTTCCCTTATTTTTCTTATAGTTTGAGAAAATCATTAAAAAAATTTGGTTTTATTATAAGATCGAAATATATCCATAAAATAAAACATAAACAATAAAATTATTTTTACAAATTATAACTTTAAATTCATAAAATTAATTACACTTATTGGGGTTCCAAAAATTTTGATGTACAATGTGTTGTATGAGTGTTGAATTTTATACATGGAAGAGACTAACATTTGATACGTATACGCAACGATGTCTGAGAGAATACACCCAATTCTGTTTTTAAACGGTCTTTTTTACACGGTTTTGTAATAACACGGTCTAGAAAAAGAAATTGATTCTGTTTTTACACGGTGATATTTGATATACATAGCACGGTTGAGAAAAGTTTATGAAAATTTCAACGTGATCTGAAATCTAATATTGCTCGTTACTATGAGTTATACAAAGAGCTGTCCAAAACTAAATCACAACGGCTAATAACAGATTTTATTATTAAACTGTTGGAATTGATAGCTATTCTGAACCAGCCTTACGTAAGCGGTCACGTATGACATCCGATGATGATAGCGAATAGAATTCTGTTACTTTCATCATCGCATTGACAGGTTTTAGTTTTTTACTTATGAACTTTTGATGATTTTTAGTTTGTTTAAATTACCTTTAAGAATTGGTGAATGTGCCTTTTGTTTATCAACTTATATTATTTTTTTGATTTCTTTAACTACAATAATTTTAAATTTATGTTACTTTTTCTTAGATTTGAATTGATTTTAATTTTATGAAATAAAATATGCATTAATGCTTATAAAAATTTTATTTAGTTTTTTATGAAGACTCTAGTATCAGTTTTTTTCTACGAATTATTTTGTTTTTACTTTTTTTTACAAAGTTGAAGGATATGTAACAAATGCCCTTCTTTTCTATGTACTTCATGTCATTTTTTACACGGTATTTTCTGGAAAGTATCTACCGTGTAAAAACAGAAGTAAGTGAATTTGTTTAAAAGCAGGTCAGTTGTGTGAATTTATTTTTTAACAGAAATAAAATTTTATTTATTATTGCATTTAGTGGTTAAGGCATTAGTTTTTGGATTTCCATGAATTTCAGTGACGATGATTTCATTGAGTTACCACAATAGTGAACCGGGTTATAAATTATGAAATTTTTTATTTCTGCACAAGCAGCTAAAGCAAAAAGATTTATAACAGTTTGCAAACAAAAACAACAATGAACCGGAATTCGTTCACTGTACTTCCTCATTTATACAAAGCTGTAAAATATGATTATTATTACTTCATATGTACACCAACCTTATTCTAAGCATAGTTATTTCAAACGTTTGCCATTAGTTTGATGTACTCAGCAATCTTATACCCTGTTGATACTGATGTTTGAGATTCCAAAACCGTATTGGAGCCACTACTATTTCACATAAAGACTCCATCAAATATATACTAACATTATACCACAATTCAAATTCTCAAAGTTAATCAGGACATCCATTACGGCGAAAGCCGTTTGGATAAATGGTGTAGTGATCCTCGTAAAAGACTCCGTTCGAATGTACTCTGATGACTCCAAATTGAATGGAACTACGGGTGGTGGTGATGTTTTTCGGGGTCTGACGGAATATCGGTAATACAGGCTGCAGCGAGAAGTAATAAGAGTGCATATATCCCCAGACGTAATATGACCATACTTTCTGATACCTAGGCGGCTATCAAGCCACTTAATTTCAACGTAATGAACTGAAAGACGGTGTATAGCTATCGCAGATAACTCAACGAGATATGTCCATATCGAAATGAAATGATGTGCATATCATATAAGACTCAGAACACGGTGATATTATTATTATATGAACTGGCCGGGTGTAGGGCAATCAGCTCTACGATGAGTTCTCGACTAAGGGAATGCCTTTAAAAACCTTTGAGCTTATAAGTTACAATGCATTCATGGATTCCGTCAACTGTGTAGAAAGTCTTAAAATCCAAAGAGCGTGGTTAATATGGTTGTCGGGTCAATTAGACGGTTTTTATCTTTTGGGTACACACACAGCACTATGTAAAGGAATAAAAATCTCCTACTGAATGAACTGTTACGCATTAACAATCAGTGCTTCATCAAAAACTTCGATTGGTTCCGAGACTAAGGGATAACTGTGATATCACAATGGGCCGCTATGCGGCTAAGTGTGTCTATCAAACATTTTTAAGTGAACAATTACTTCTACCAACTTACCCAAGGGTAAATTATGTTTACAGTTCTAAAAAACTTTAACTTAAAGCTTAAACTTTCTTTAGGTCAACCGTTTTGCAAATAACGTAATATTGATGAACAATGTTGCTTACGGTTACTGTAAGGCTTAAATTTCTAATCATGCATTTCTTTTCCGATCTGACTTTATACCATTTCAGCTAGTATTAGTGGTCTGAAGTAACAAACATGTCGTTTTCATTGTTCATTGATTTGCCCCTAAGCCAAACTGCGGCCTGCGACCACACCAACTACTATTTTCTTAGTGAGATATTGTCCCACCATTATTGTCAGCAATAATTTAAAAGGCAAAACTGCAAAACTTATATTATAAAATTAATGGTTTTAATGACCAATTATGTATGTAATGTTAAACAATTATGATACTATTAAATAACTATGTTTTATTTAGATTTTAATGGCAAACCAAATTATTTTTTCTGCTTTACAAAAATTTCATTGTACGTCAATCATTACATATTTATTTTAGTTTTCCGACACAACCAAATTGCTATGATATGATATGATTGATTGCTAATTAACACTTACAAAACATAAAGCAAAATATTAAAACAAAATAATAAAGAAAAGTTCATAAATTTGAGATATGTAGATACTCTCAACAACTAAAAAGTGTTTTGTTTTTCAAGAGTTGCTCATTCTATTTCAACATGAAAACAGTTGAAAAAAATTAAGTGAAACAGTACAAATATGAGACGAAGACGATTGATTTCAAATTATAGAACGTAACATCGCCTTTATTTTAGCGTTAAATACTGTATTAAACTATTCAGTTATTATTTTAAAATCATAAATTGGCAATCAGTTCCGCGCCAGTAGTAATTGTAGTGAAAAAATTTTATTATGGAATCATTCAGACAATTATTGCTGTTAGAAAATAAATGTTAAATGAATTGGAAAATAATAAAACGATTATAAACCGAATTATAAAGGAAGAGAAAATTTGTGTGGAAATGAGCACATACATATTTAGTATAATGGCAGCTAAGGATAGAAAACAATTATACGAAACTAAAAAATAAAAAAAATTAAATAAAAAATTGCCAATAACTTAAACTGTTAAAATTAAAATCCTGTACAAAATAAAATGCAAAGACTTACGAAAATCGGATTTTTTTTATTTAATATCACACCAAGGAAGCATCTTGTTGGAGTTAAACATATGACATTTCATCGTTCATTTAAACTTGATACCTCTTATCATTTTAAAGACAAAATTTTGGAAAAAGTTTTAAATATAAAAGATCTTGGAATCTTATTAGATCATAAGCTTACGTTTTCTGAACATATATCAATGATGGTGAACAAAGCAAATGGTGTTTTAGGATTTATAAAGCGCTGGTCAAAGGAATTTACTGATCCCTACGTAACAAAACAATTATATATATTTTGGTGCGCCCTATTCTTGAGTATGGGTCTATTATATGGGATCCACATTTTCTCATTTATGTTAACTTAATTGAATCTGTACAGAAGCGCTTTCTGTTATTTTGCTTGAGAGGACTTGGATGGAACTCGTTTGTTCTCCCTTCGTATGAAAGTAGACTCGGTCTTATAAAGCTACCTACACTGAAAAGTCAAAGAATAATACTAAGTGTCTCTTTTCTTCTGGGTTTAATGCGTGGAGATGTCTATTCTGATTATTTGTTACGTAAAATTAATTTTAATGTTCCAATTAGACCTTCTCGTAATTTTAATTTATTAAATTTACAATTTCACGGCTCAGTCTATGCCAACAATGACCCTTTTCGTCAAATATGTCTAAAGTTTAATAATCTTTATCATTTAATTGAACTTTCTGAAAGCAATTATTCTTTAAAGATAAAAATTATATCGTTAGTCTCATTCGCAAAGGTGTTAAGTCCACTTTTTTCCAAAATTGATATTTTAATGCAAAACGGTAACATTATACATAATACATATTTTACAAGAAAAAAACATGTCATTATATAGTTCAAAGTTGTTGTAATTTTGTGGTTTGCAAAAGCGCTAAGTCCACAAAACTACGAAAAATATTAAAATTAATATTATTAATTAATTAATAATAATAATAATAATTAACATTATTAGTTATTAATATTAATATTATTATTATTTTGTAAAAATAATTGCGTTTAAACAGTTTAGAAATTTTAAAAACTGAAAAAGCTACAATGTTTTTTGTGTCTCCTGTAAAATTTGGAAAAAGGGACTTAACACCTTTGCGAATGAGACTAACGCTATTGTACTTAAATCATTAAATATTAATTATATATATTGTTTGTAAATTTAAATTTAGTCTGTAAGGAACTACTATCCATAGACATAAATAAATAAATAAATAAATATCAAAGCAAAAAACTTAAGATTTCAAATTAAAGTATTGACGGATTTTAACACTTCGGATATAATAATCCTCCGCTTAGTAGTACTACAACTTATGCAATCTTGATTTTTGCTTCTAAATGTGGTGAAACTATTTCGATATACAGTGGACAGCAAAAGTCTTAGTATTCCAATATATTTTGACAAAAAAAGTCCCCACAGCCTTAATACTCTTTCACAAAGTCCCGATATGACTTCAAGAGAGTATTTAGATCATTTGAAAGAACGGTTACGTAATCGCTAAGCCTTAAACAAAAATCAACCGTTAAACTTACTTATGGTGCCACCAGAAAACACTAAACGAAACTTGTACATTCAATTCCAAATGGGTTAAATGGAGTGCTTGACCTTAAGGAATATTCTACTAAATACAAGGGATAACAATTTCAAATATTAGGTCTGAATTTTAAATTTACTCAGGGTTCTCCTTGGGGGTACCTATGGAGCCATCTGAACCTTTTCCTTAATTTTCTCTTGTTTTATGAAAACATTAAAAATTTTTTCTTTTATAATAAAACAGAAATAAATTAACAAAATAAATATAAAAACCTTAATTTTTTATACAAACTGTTGGTTAAAATTCATGAAATTGTTAAAATATATTGGAGTACTAAGACTTTTGCTCTCCACTGTATACATCCCGCTTTTCAGCATTCGTCGATTACTCGTATTAACTCTAAAATTCGTTTGCATGCACCCCACAAATTTCTTTCCAAAATTGTTTCCTGTTCTGTAACTCCTGTGATAATAAAATTAAACCTTGGTTTTTATAGGGTTCTGCTGATAAAATAGCAACTCTTGAACCATGCCAATATTCACCAATCTCGAAACGTCAGATTTAATGGAAAAATAATAAGGAGTTGAACAGCACAATGCAGAGACAGAGGCTGAACTTCTCCCTTCCAGAAGATGTAACCAACTAAGTCAATGCAATCTCAGATAATTGATTCTTGATAGAAAACCTACCAATGTTTGTCGTCGTAATTTGTAAAGCTCTTTTTCTAATCTGAACCGGTGCAGGTCTCGGAGAAATCAACGACCTGACTCTCTCTACCTGGTTAATGCCTCATAGGACCCTCGACTATGCCCATAAAGTCTACTGCGCATCAATCACCAATTTATTCGCAGTGATCTCTCATTGAGTTGTAAAAGATGATCAAAGCCCTTTCCGATCAGCCGGCATTCCATCGAATACGAAGCCAGTGCTTCCAATGAGACAAATAGAATTCCATCAGCTTGAATGACACATGGCAATATGCTCTTAGTCTAAGAGTCTTAGGTGCGGGATTTCGATACAAGAGTTCCCTGCTCATAAGCACTGTTATAAGCCTTTTTAAAGTGCTTATATACGAGGAATACAGTAATCGCTTTTGTCAATTTCAGTGATGCCTACAAAGCATTACCTTTTAAAAACGTTTGAAATATGAGTTCGTAGATTGCAAATAAAAATAAATATAAATTTGTGTTCAGTTTTTGATAAATCCTTTATTGTGCGCACAATTCTGTGTGCCACTGTTCCCAACTTGATGTGAACAACAACAATTATTTTATCGGTTATTGTTCTTTTCACTCTTCGCGTGAACAATAACAATTGTTCAATAGATCTTTATAACGGAGATCTTCAAACCACTATTATTCTCTTCATACGCAACGTGTCTTTACGCAAGACTGACTGAATTCTTTCTGAACTCGTTGCCTGTTTTGTCTTTCCTTTTATATCGCAGGGTAAGCAGTCTGATGAATGTACTTGAAGAAGAATGACTTTGCCTTCGCGAAATCTCTATAAATGTAAACATGTATTTACGTTATTGTTGTTTGTGTATTTTGTTCACGTTTGTCCTTGCAGTGTTGTTGTTGCCTGTTTGTTTACTTGTTTACCCCTTTTTTTATACTGATGTTGTTGCTATATTTTTGTTTATTCGTTGATCATATAAACAAGTCCATTGTTTTTGTTTTTGTAGCCATTATTTATCATTTTAGTTAAACGATAACACCATTTCCATTTTCGTAACAATATTATATAATGTGCATCCTAAAATGCATATTTTGCATTCGTAGTCCACTCAGGTGACGATAGTTTGGTTCTAGTGAGAATGACGATGAAGCCATCATTCATGATCACATATCGACACATAATTTCAAAGGGTACTCAGAATCATCACTTTGTTATTGGTTCGAGTCAAATGTGCGCGTGCGTACTGCTCCAACTTTGAACAGAGCTTTGATATGTGAAGTATCTCAGCTATCTCTATAAACTTCACTTTGATGTCATCCAATATTAGTTTGCGAACTTTTTCATTTCGCATTAAAGTTAGCACACTTTACCGAGTTTCTGAATTTTAAATAATCGAACATTTTAATCGAGGATTTAAAGCTCTATTGTAATTGAAAAAATAATATTTATACACATACTTTCTCTCTAAGATAAGCCAAAATCTTTGATATTCTTTTCTTTGTTCCATTGTTCTTTCAGACTTTTTCTTCGCCATTCGTTTCAGTTTTGTGGAATTCTTTTTTTACCCTCTTAAAGTGATTAAATTTTTGTCTTTGTTCTAAAGTGTTGGAAAGCTATAATATAAATCCTCAGAAATTCGGTAAACTGTTTGCTTGGCTCTGCAACTGTATGTATGTATTTTAGGATATAAGTTAAAGTAAAAGATATTACTTTCAGGTTTGAGTACTTGACTGCAACTGACTTTATTTTATTGTTTCTTTAGTTTTACAATTTTGTTATTATTAGTTTCTTAAAATTTTACTTACTAAGCTATTCTTATTATTTCAACATATTTCTTAATAAATAAAGTATTTATCATATTACAATTTTGTGTGTTAAACTGAATTTAAATCGCAGACATTTGTCAGCAATATTATTTATCCAAAGGTAAGTTAACTCGTGGAAAAGGTAAGCAAACGATGAGTTAATTTTAATCTACTTAATTTACATTATTGCAACACAATTAAAAGCACACTATTGCACACATGTGTCAGAAGTTTTATGGTAGCGCGTGTCATGACTGTAGTTGTAGTTTTTGGCGTTTGTGGCTTTAACTTCTCCCCTCTTAAATTCCAACGTCCACGTTGGATGGGTAGTGCGTGTAAGTACTGTTACGTGGTTGCTCATTGTCGATTAAAATAACAAAAATTGAAATAAATTGTCATTACTGTACCCGTACAATTAAAATTTCAGAACACGGTGCCATAGGCAAAAGATCTCCCGCTAGCTCATGGTATGTGTGTTCTTGACCCGTTTTCCAGCCACATAACATATAATATGCTCTCTGCCAAATCACCATACCGAAGACCATATAAAGATAATGGAAACAATTTCCACAATATAACCATTCACGATATACAACGGTGGCAGATGTAACGCCCCGTGGGTACGATAACCCCTCCCAAGTGACAGATGGTCACAGCTTCCTGACAGATTGTACCCTATATCTTATCTGTCCCAAAAAAAAAAAAAAAAATTCGAACAATCACTTAAACTGACAAACTCTGCCCATAGCTGTCCTTCCCCCTATAGATTGCAAAAAAAATATACTAAAATTTCATATTCATGTTCAATTAACATTTATCGTATTCATTTTATTCAGTACTAAAAATACGCATTCTGAAATATAAAAGGGAAAAAAAACTTATGTATGTACATATTAGGGTTGGCAATCCCGCTCTATATTTTCAATCCCGGGATTTCGGGATTTCATTTACCTATTCCCGGGATCCCGGGATTTATCCCGGGATTTTAAAAAAATTGTTCTTGAAAGATATTAACATATTATTTCAATAAAATTAATAACATGACACACCCAAAAATAGGTTTATAAGAAAGAATTTATTAAATTATAAGAAAATTAATTTTATTTTTAATTTTACACATTTTTAAATTAATTATAAAGAGTTAATTGTTTTTATAGATATATACTCTTTTCTTGTTCAAGTGCGATATGTTATTATTTTTTATTATTTTTAAAATACGTTTTGAGGAAGCACAGAGCATCCAAAGTTTCATCGCTCAAACGACTTTTTATTTTAGTTGCGAAAAATCCAGCTGCAGACAAAGCACGTTCAGACTCTACACTGGCTGGCTTAATAGTCATTAAAAAATCGTATGCTCTTTGCAAAAAGTCACCACGTGTTCCTCCATTTTCAAACAAGAGCATTTCTCTCTGAATTTTTACAGACAACGTCTCACATCGAATTGCTATCCTCGGTAAATGTGCTTTTTTTTATAGCTTCATTGAGCTCGTCTGAAATATTTAAAGGTTCTTCAAGAGAACAAGAAAGAGATTCAGATGGAAGCTCAGAAGAATCTGACACAATTTCGAAAGGTGCCTTATCTGAATCAGAAGGTGTAATTTCTGACTCAGAAGCTATTAGAAGTGATGTATGTAGTTGGACTTGAAGCATTTAGTCTTTCGAGTAACGCAACTATTAATTTGCGACATTTTATGGAAGAAGGAAGCGTTACGAACTCTGTTTCGGATACGGACTGAACATTTGTTCTACCATTGTGCAGATACTGAAGTACCCCACTGATATCTGTTCTCCTTTGTTGCATGCGAAGGATGAGGGCTGAATGTAGTTTTTGACTTATAACATTGTTAGCATCTTTAAGTTTTTTTAACATTAAAGTTATGGCAACATCCGCTGTGAACAGATTAGCATCCCGATGGCAAAGGGCGTCAACTGTTGCTTTAACCGGGACAAGAGCACTAATGATTGCGGATACCATATTAATCTCATCTTTGGATAAAGCAAAATATTCACCTTCAGGTGGACCTATGTCTATTAATGCCTTTTGTACACAATTTCTTAATAAATAAAGACGTTCCAGCATTAACAAAAGGCTGCTCCACCTAGTTTTACAGTCTTTTATTAGAGTTAGTTGCTTTCCAAATTCAGCCGTAACATAGTTTTGCAAGACATCGTTTTTTGTTGGCGAAGTTTTGTTTTTAATTTCAGAGCGGTTAATACATTGAAACAACAGATTAAAATTCCTGGAAATTCGAATTAGAAAGAGTTCTAATATAAAATTTTTTTCATTACGGCTTAGAAAGTCAAATCCCGGGATTAAGTGCTCAATCCCGGGATTTCGGAATTGTTAAAAACTGCGGGATCCCGGGATTTCGGGACCCCGGGATCCCGGGATTCCCAACACTAGTACATATGAAATAAGAAAATTCATTAATGAAATAGTAACGAACAAAATTTACTCTGTAATTGATAAATTTTTTTTTCTTATTTTTTTTTTATTAAATGATCATTAATGGAAAACGCGAGGAACAAATAGAATTTACTTGAAACAAAAAAAATAATATCAAGAAACTGTTGCAGAGAAAATAACAAATGAATATACATATAAAATAATAAAAAAAAAACTGACTTACTTTAAATACGCGTTCCACATCCATGTGTTCCAATTGGTGGGCCCAGCAATAAATACATGTTGTTATTGGTGTTACTGTCTAGTTGGAAGGAGAGTTAGATTTCAAAAGTTATTAAATATATGTAGTATTCTCTTTGTTCCTCTTTTCCTTCATAAAGGAAAGCAAAGCTGTTAATGATAATTGATTCACAAAAAAAATATGTTAAACTACAGTCATGACAGAAATAATAGTAATAATTATGAATAAAACTTAATTGTATAAAAACTGATTATAGAAAATTCTTTTTCCTTCTTTTCTTTTTTTTTTTTTTTTCTTTTACAATAGTATCATTAGCAAAATTATATAAATATCATATAGGTATCACTTCTATTCTAATGTGCGGAAAAAAAAAATTAATTTAGAAAAAGCAAAATTTGATTTAAAATGGAAAAATATTGTTAATTTCGGGGTGACATGGATGATTATTAATTCGGACAAGATAATCATAAGTCTTAAACCTAATTGTTACATTAATTTCTACCATGTACCACTGTCGTAATATAAGTAATAGATTTTTGCTGGGGGTTTTTTTCCATCGCATAAATTTGCATTGTCCAAAATTCTTAGAAAATAATCTTTATATATTTAAATAAAACCTTTTTTTCCTTTGGCTAAAATATGTGGTGTTTCAATATACGCAGTTAATTTCCATTCAATTAAATTGGACCATACTACATATGTAAATAACACTTATTGTCTTCCTCGGCTGAATTGTTGATATGCACGAGGATGTCTTTTCCTACAGGTGGTGGTTGAAGGAAATTTGAACTGACACGTGGTGTTCCTTCACGGCTGGAGCCAGGCCGATCATCGCAGGAGCACGGTGCTTTTCCTTCTTTTTCCCTTTGAATAGCGCTGCTTTATTTGTCTCCAAGTTTAAGGACAAAATACCAAGGCCTTCACAAAATATATAATTGAGTTGGTGTATATGTAAGCACGTTTTAGGTAACTTTTAACTTTATTTTTTTTTAAAAAATATATGAATATAACTTTCAATTTAACTGTGTTCACTCTTTCCACCCAAAAAGTTTTCTAAACTTCTGTATGTATGTGCCGTGTTCACTCTTCTAAGTTCACTTGTATAATCTTTTTGATGACCACGACATTGATCATGCCAGGCTTGTGCTCTACGTATAATAGTACGTAAAATGAGAGAAAAAGAGAAAGAAGAAGCAAAAGAAAAATGAAATGCAATTCAGCAATGAACCGCCGTTTGAGAAAAGAATACAAGAATAGGGATAAGAATTGTCTGCGCTAATAATCTAGAACATTTCCATATATGGTGATAATTTTACACAATACATAAGTGTGGCAAATTGCCGCTTATGTACAGTTTTGTAAATAACCCAAATATTTCCAACACGTGCAATAAGAAAAAAAAAAAATATATATATATAGTATATAGGGGAATGAATCCGTAACCAAACACATGACTATCTCCTGGGAAAAAATGAAAAATTAGTTATTGTAATAAAAATGAATATAATGAAGAAAATCGTAACAGTACTCGATGCCTCAGCTTTACATCGGTCTTAATTTCCAATGTAGATTTTCTTTTAATTAATTTTAACATTAAGCCAGATATTAATACTATCGTTAAAAGTCCGAACAATCCAATGCCAATTTTATGATTTGTAACCAGCTTTTTAATCTCGTCAACATTGTTGATATGTTATTCTTTCAGCATTTCCAGTGATAGCATTTCTTCATATCTTTCTACAGCATTAGGTGCTTTTACTACAGCTGGTAAAGGTTTCATCAGGGGTATTTCCTTATTGAAGTATGACCTTTTATCTATGGTAATCGTGATGTTGTGATATTTTACGATATAGGTCCCATGCAACAAGACTTCCTTATTTTGTACCAATATTGACCCATTATAACTATTCAAAAGCATTACTCCAGGTGATATTTCATTTACTAATGGTAGGTGCTGATGGTTTGTCGTAGGGCATTTGGATGGCATGCCATGCAATAGTTTTGGTAAACAATTCGATTTTGTTATATCTTCTATGTTATGTTTCTTACAAATGGATACATCATTAAACATTTTACAAGGTTTTTTAATTTCAGAATCTGAATCTTTACATAGTATGAACTTATCATTATCTAATTTAATTGTTACATTTGAATTATTTTTTACAGGTTTTATAAATAGGCTTTTACATGTTTCTCTTTCTGTTATTGGCAAATCAATCACGTAAAGGATTGTAGTTTTATTCATCCCAATCTTCACTTCTCAAAACTCCAAAGCCTCAATTGAAGTGTTTTCTAGTCATATTCAGTTCGTAGTCAGATAAAATAAAAGAATTTATAATTCCTGCTTTTGCCCACTGAATTGAGTACCCAAGATTTGTAAGCTCATTTTTAACTATTTTCAATTTTCTTTCTACGTCCCTTACGATTTAACGTTCAAATTCCACGTTCGATGCTATGTTATTTATTATGCTATTAGTTATATTGGTTATCTCTTGTATTCTTGTGTCTATTGCTATTTATTACAATTAGCTTGTCATTGTTTTCTAAAAGTCGATTCATGCTGTCTGTTACTATTTCGAAGTCCTCGTGGTCTGGCGAACCTGCCACCCAATTCCACAATGTACCCAAAGCGTTTATTGATCTCATTTCTCGTCTAGGTCTCAAATTGTTAATTAAATCATGTAAAGCATATATCTGATGCAACAAAAACTCATAACCGTTATTTTTCTTTCCTATGTCCCGTCTGATTATGTCTTCGAGTTCATCGATTGTCTTCTGGTACAGTCCAAGATCTATTACATGAATCAGTTTAAAGTCTCCGTCAACCAGTTTTGTCATTCCGTTTTCTACTGTCACAATTTGTGCGTTCGTGTAGTCCAAAATCTGTATTTCCGTCTTACCTAATTTCATCATTAGTCTGAAAAACAAAATATCATTTTTTTATCAAATTTTTATGAACTATACGGTTAGTTGTTGTCAAAATAGTTCCTCATCTGTCCTCTTTTACTATTTCAATTTTGTATCTAGGTGTCAGTTTGTTTCCTATTCTTTTATTGCTTTTTACAAAAATTACGTCATTGACCTTATAAGTCTTTCTTTCAGTTTTCTTCTTGTTATGATGGCCTAAGTCTTTTCCTTGCTTTTCCGTCAAGCTCTGTATAATCTTTAGTCTGTCTTCCTTTAAGGATGTTCGATCTTTGTTTCTGCCGAAAAATACTTCTATTGGTTTTCTATTTATTGTAGAATGAACAGAGTTATATTTATTCAAAGAGTTGTTCAAAAGGTCCTCAAAAGAGTTATAAACCTTTTCTGCGTTCATGCACCTCATAATTTCCGTTAGGGTTGAATGAAAGCGTTCCACCTGACCATTCACAGAACTGGTGTAGGGTGGTGTCTTAAGATTAGAATTCCCAGTTGATTTTCTAACATAAAAGTTACAGAAGCTGAATTAAGGGATTTCTCATTGTCAATATCAACATTCTCGGGGGTACCAAAAGAGGTTAGCAACTCCTGCAAAGGAAGTTTTATATCCTCTGTTGCCCTTGACTTGACTATTCTTGCCTGGGCGTACTTGGAAAATTTATCTATTGCGGTCAGAACAACTTTATTGTTTGTATGGTAAATGTCTATGTGTACGTATTGTCCTGGATATTGAGGAATAGGTGATTTCCCTAAATCTATGTTATTTGGATGACGGTCGTATTTGTTTTCACAGCATATTTTACACTGTTTCACTATTTTCTTTATCTTTGCATGCATTTGAGGGAAATAAAATTTAGTAAGTAACTGAAGTTTGTTCTCCTTTGGGTTTCTGTGTGCTCGTCCTGTGTTCATTTATAATTTCAGTTTCTTGTTCTATGTCCGATGTCAAATCCTTAACCATTGTCCTGGTGGACTTTGTACGAATTTTAGAAAAGTAGGTTGACCACAATTCTTGTATTGTTCCTAGGATCTGGTCTTCGGTCATGATAGCATTAGTTACGGAAGGGTTCAAGTATGACTTCAGGATTTTTATTAGTTTGTCACTATCAAACTCTGTGTCTACTATTGTATGTCTATGGTAAGTGGGAAATATTGTAGTGTGTTTGACCAGTCTAAGTTGCCATACCTTTTGTATGCAACTTAATATCAACATATTCTTGTTGATATTGTCCACACTGCATAAATGTTTGGACAGCGTGTATTATGCTGTCTCAGCATATTCCCACATTTTATATTATTGTTAGAACGTAAGATATTCAGCATACATTTAGTTTTAGGTAATTTAGCATAAGGAAGTTTACGAATGACTATACAAGGGAACAGCCGCTAATGCGACTGTTCTCAGAAAATAAATAATGATTAATATAAATAATAAATCTAATAAAAGTGTTTTTTTACTATTTCGTATTACAATATTATCTCAAAGTTGTAAGAGGGCACCTCGCCTTTCGAGATTATAAGTTGGTTCTTAAACACATTGAGTGGAGTATCTGTAAACTGAATGAAATTTTGCTCCGAGGTTTCATGACTATGCTGTGTAGCAGTCAATGAATTCACTTCACCAACTTGTGGAAGTCTTGACAACGCATCGGCCACGATATTACTACTACCGGGTTTATATTTAATCTCATAATTGTACTCCTCTAAAATTTCTTTCCACCTTTTCAATTTACTATTTGTGTTCTTGTTTCCAAGAGCATATGTTAATGGTTGATGGTCAGTAAAGATATTCACCAACACTGGACCATACAAATAGTTTCTCAATGATTTGAGAGCCCACACTATCGCGAGCATCTCCTTTTCATTAGTGGCATATTGTTCTTCTGCCTTGTTCAACGTTCTCGATATGAACGTTATAGGTTTGCCATCTTGTTCGAGAACTGCTCCAAGAGCATAATTAGACGCATCTGTTGTCAGGTGAAATTCTTTTTCAAAGTTAGGGAACACGAGCATGACCTCCCCTGAGGAAAGAGAGTTTTTTATCTTTACGAAGGCCTCTAATGCCCTATCATCAAGTATTACCGGGATTTTGGCAGACTCTCTCTTGGACATGCGTCCCTCCTCGCCCCTTAAAAGGAAAATTAGGGGTTTTGCTAGCTTCGCATAATCTTTGATGAAGCGCCTGTAAAACCCTGAGAGTCCCAAAAATGATCGGAGCTCTTTTATAGTTTTCGGAGGTGGCATTTCCTGAATAGCTTTGACCTTTTCCGGATTTGTTCTTATCCCTTCTATCGATATTATAAAACCCAGATATTCTACCTCCTTCTTGTAGATTTCACACTTATCTAATTGTATTTTCATGTTCGCTCGCTGCAAGGTGTCAAAAATGGTCTTTATATTTTCTAGATGAGAATTCTCATCTTGACCAAAGACGATGATATCGTCTATGTAGACGAAACATATTCTCCCAATATGGTCTCTTAACGTTTTTTAACCCAAAAGGTAATCGGAGAAACTCATATTTCCCGTTATTCTCAGAAAATGCTGTCTTCTCAATGTCCCTTTCCCTGAGCGGTATTTGGTGGAACCCGCTTTTCAGGTCCAATACTGAAAACCACTTATTCTTACCAAGTTGCGCTAAAACTTCATTTATTTGCGGTATAGGATATCTGTCCGGTATAGTTACACTATTTAGTTTTCTATAATCTATGACCATTCTGTATTTCTTCTCGTTAGAAGCATCCATAGTCTTTGGTACTACCAGTACAGGTGAATTGTACGGTGACCTGGATGGTCTTATTATTCCGTGTCCGAGAAATTCATTAATTTGTTTCTCAACTTAGCCTTTCATTGATACAGGGTATGGGTAACTTCTCGTGCAAATTGGGTCTTCAGTCAACGTTCTTATTTCTGCTTTCACGGTCGTAGTAAATGTTAATGTTTTCGTCTGGTTCCGAAAAAAGTGAAGAGTATGTTTTACATAGTCTCATTAATTTTGATGTCTGTTCGTTCGTTAAGTAATTTGTCCTGATGTTTAAATTATTTACAGATTCGGATTGTTGTTGTTTAATGTGTACCTTTATCGAATTATTGATTATCATATAGTTTTCAGAGGTATAAATAATTGCATTTAATCTTTTTAAACTGTCATTACCTAGAATGCCATGGAATGACTTCAGTGATGGCAATAGAAAGAATTTTAGGTTTTCTGATTTTACTCCAAATAGATTGATTAATGTATGATGGGTAATTGTAACCTTCCCACCAACGGAGTTTGCTTGAAAAATGTTTTCATTAGGTATTGGGTTTTTAACTAATTTAGGTTGAATACAGTTTTTATTTGACCCTCTGTCGATTAAAAACCTAAACATTTTACCATTGCTGTCTTTACACTGAAAATAAGGTAACGTTGAATTGCTTAATCTAAAAAATGAATATCCGCAAATTCGGTATATTCATCATCCTCAGAAACATTGAAATATTCGTCGAAGTGGTCCGTCAAATCCTGTACTCCTTCATCCTCTCGTGAAGGTTCTGGTATATCTGTCTCATTGTCAGTGTCAGGTACGGGATCTTACTGATTTTGTTCAATATGATTAATTCTCTGTAATTTGCGCGGTTGGTTAAATTGGGCTGATTGGGGCAAAGGTCTAAGACCTGAAAGTCTATTATACTTTTTTGGAATATAGAGTAGGATCAAAGAAGTCGCCGTAGTCTAGTAGGTAGAGTGTTGGCTTATTAGACTGAAGGCCCGAGTTCGAATCCCAGGTCAGACATCAAAACGAAATTAAGAAAATATTTCTTCGGCGACTTCCTCTCAGCAGATTTCTGGCAAAAACTCTGAGAGTAAATAAAATTGCCATGAAAAGCTTCTCAAAAAACTGTCGTTCGGAGTCGACTTTAAACTGTAGGTCCCGCCACTCATGTATAAAATTAACGCACACAACATAAGTGGTGTGTGAAGCTAGGTCGTAATCCTGACTGAAGGGTTGTAATGACCAATTATGTATGTATGTAGAGTAGGATCAATGTCTATAGGGACTGGAGGTTTTGGTTGATTAGGTCGTGGTGGTGGTAAATGGGATGGTTGTAAATTTTGTTGTTGTGGGTAATTATAATTTCTATTGTAATTTTGTCCGTACGGGTTTCGGAAATTTTGTTGATATGGGTTATGGAATTGTTGCCCCTGAATGTTATTTTATTTCTAATAAAGTTGAGTATGCCGAAATATTTTGCCGAACCTTTAAGAGGTTCGTAAATTTTTAGTATTCTTTCCGTACTCTTCCTCCAAGAGCTAAACTCTGTCCTGTTTCCAGAAAACTCCCTAAGAGATCTTACTACGTCAGGTATTTTATCCAAGTCCATTAGGTCATTGTTACGGTCTATTCCCTGATCTACTCTAGGTTCTGGGTCGTTTTGAGAAGCTCGTTCTTCTAACAATATCCTACGCACTATGTTTGCAATATTAGCTTCCTGATCCTGTACTAAGGCATTTTGAGCATGGGGTGGTGGAGGAAGATTATTAAGGATTGGGGGCCGAATTAGGTTATTTTGATTTGCCATTACAAACTTTATTATTATTTAATTCTTTTAAAATTTTCTTTTAACTTTTCCCTTCCTTTTGTATATTAAAATATTATTTAAAAAGCTCACAAAATTCAAATCCAACTACTAAGCAGAAAAGAAACAAAGTTTTAACTCTTCAACATATAAGACAATTGTAAAAATATATCAAATGATCAATATATTAAATGAAATAAATAAATTAAAAATTCTAAAATTGTTTCTTTTAATTTTATTAGTACTTAATATGTTATTAATTTTATAGATAATATTATTATATCCTTACATACAAATAATCACTTTCTGCATTATCTTGTTGTCAGCTTTTCCCTGGTACTTCTTGTTGGTATTTCTTGTTAGTATTTCCTGTTGGTATTTCTTGTTGGTATTTTATCTGGTCTTGTTCGTATTTATCTGGTGTTTCTTGTTGGGTTGGTTGTTGATTTCTTCTACGGTTTTGCTGGGTTAATGTTCCAAACAAAATTTTTTTTTTGCTTTTATTTTTTGTGTTTATTTTGCACTATTGTTTGTTTATTTATATTTAAGTTTTATATGTAATTGTTAGATTTTCATTTATGTTACTTGAATTTTATTTTTTGTTCTTGTTTGTTTTTTTTTTTTTTAATAGTTACCAAAATTTTTGTTTAAATATTTCAGGTTCAAAATTCTCTTTAGTTCTTTCTTTATTTTGATTTAATTTTAAAATTTTTTTAAAATTTTTCACTGAGTTTTATATTAAATCAATTTTATATTTATTTTTTATTTTATTAAATCTTTTGAGTCTTAAAGATTGTTTTAAAGTTAATGGGCCATAATCATAGTCATCAAAAAAGTATACTTTAAGTATCATTTATTAAAAAGTCTACTTTTCAGCTACTATGAACGATAAAAAGCTTACTTTTTCCGCTAGTCAGTTTTATACTTAAAACAAGCTGAAGTTGTTTTTAACAAAGTTAACATCACTTTAACTCTATCAGCTGTTTGTTATTTATCAAAAGTTACAAAGTTAAAACAAACCAAAAACAAAAGATGTATGAAAAAAACCTGCAGATGCCATTGACTCTGTAATGGCTTTCCAAGCATTTTTTTGTTATTAATCATAGAGGTGTCATTGCCATTGGACAGGTGGTTATTGATTCACTCGTGCAAAAACTCCTTTTCGCTGATGCTCCAGTTTGCCTCTCGCTCCCTTTTCTTTTGATCCTTTTCTAAATTTTCCATTGAGATAATAGTTTATTTTCCCCGGATTAATTTTTTGCAATTGTTGTTTTCAAAATAACAATTTATATTTTGTTTATTTTTTTGGCGCTTTTATTGTATCAGCTGTGCAGAGATGCCACTTATACAGTATTTATACCAGTTTGTATGCAAAATTTCAAACATTATACTAATCACCCACTTAAAGCTGGTTCAGCTTAAAACTATTATTAATTTTCACTATAGTTAAGAAACATTTAGTAACAGGTTTAAATATTAAAGTTGTTTTTAAGAAGAACCGACTTTAGTGTTTGACTATGATTATGGGCCAATTTGTTTTATAACAGTGTTGTTTTAAAAATTATATTTTATTAGATTTATTTTATTTAAATTAGATTTTATGAAAATTGGTTTTTTTTTCATGTGTTCACTTCACTTTTGATTTTAATTTTAAATTCACTTATTACTATTCACTTATTTCCTATTTACGTTGGGCGCCTGTTAAAGTAAAAGATATTACTTTCAGGTTTGAGTACTTGACTGCAACTGACTTTATTTTATTGTTTCTTTAGTTTTACAATTTTGTTATTATTAGTTTCTTAAAATTTTACTTACTAAGCTATTCTTATTATTTCAACATATTTCTTAATAAATAAAGTATTTATCATATTACAATTTTGTGTGTTAAACTGAATTTAAATCGCAGACATTTGTCAGCAATATTATTTATCCAAAGGTAAGTTAACTCGTGGAAAAGGTAAGCAAAATGATAAGTTAATTTTAATCTACTTAATTTACTTTATTACAACACAAAAGCACACTATTGCAGACATGTGTCAGCAGTTTTATGGTAGCGCGTGTCATGACTGTAGTTGTAGTTTTTGATGTTTGTGGCTTTAACTTATATATTTAAAAATACACTCAGGTAATCTACCTATATACATTAACAAATTACCGTTAATTTTTTTTTAAATTATTTTATTGCCAGTTTTTACAATTGAAACAAGAAGAAAAGAATTAGAAAATTTTGGAAATATTGTAAAATTTTTTCGGGCACTCTCCTTAAGTGGAAAACTTGAGTTGAGATTGTTAGAATTTTATCCATAGTGTACACTTTCTTTTGATGCTCACTGTATATGTGAATTGATTTTTATAGGAAAAAATCTTATAAGATATATAAATTAAGTTTTATTTTAAAATCTTCAACATACACGCAGTACTGGGAGGCAAATATAGAATTAGAAAACTAAAAAGAATTCTATCTATGCGTGTGTAGAAATCAATTAAGAAATCGGGGAAGCTGAAAATATTGGTTTTAAAAGTATTTTATACCGAAAGTTGTATCTTAAGCTGGATTTTCTACCAATTACATACATACATAATTGGTCATAACAACCCTGTAGTCAGGATTACGACCAGTGATGTAGCGTGTGTTATTTTTATATGTACATGAATAGCAGGACCTACAGTTTAAAGTCGACTCCGAACGACAGATTTTTGAGAAACTTTTAATAGCAATTTTATTAACTCTCAGAGTTTTTGTCAGAAATGTGCTGAGAGGAAGTCTATTTTTTCATATTTCGTTTCGTGTCTGACCTGGGGCTTAAACCTAGGCCTCACATTTAATAAGCGAACATACTACCTACTAAACTACGGCGAATACCAATTAGCCAATTTATTTCGAAAAGTTTCAAGGTACATACTAGAGGTGTGCACAAGACATTCTGCTAGATTACCCTTCACCGAATGCAATACTGTAGTGTACTCTTTTCTGTTGCTCTTGATTTTACGGGTGCACTGAAATGTGTATTTCTCATTTAGTCAATGTATACAACAGCACTCGTTTGTCCGTGAAGTATCGGAACTATGCTTTGTGTTGTAAGAGAATATTTCACTACTGAAGCTAAATTTTCAGTATTGTCAAATGAATTTCAGTAGTGTATTCGTTGAAAAATATGCGTACATAAGTGTTTCTATACATTCTTTGCTTTCGCCATAAACTCTTTCAACAACAATCTCTCTTCAAAGTGCTATGTTAATATTCGTTGTTTTTGTTTGTTTGTTTGTTTTGTTTTTTAAAAAACAAAAAACATTTTTTCTTTCGCATTTACTGAAAAAAGATTTGCACGTTGTACACTATGAAGAGTACAATAATTTTGTTGCACTCTGCACACAACTATCTTTTATACTGTTGTACAATGGTTTACGAGTGCAGTTGTTTTTTTGTACTCTATCTTTGCTTCACACTTATTTATATTTGCAGCTACAATCAATATTCGGTGTTGAGAAAAATGCAATAGTGTGCAATTTTATATGTCTTGTGCACACCTCTAGTACATACATACAGTTTTTCATAACTGAACAACATCACACTATATCAGTTTCAGGAGTGACTTGAAAAGAAAAGTTTACAATAGAAAAAAAAATTTTGTTGCAAATTAACCTTGCAAGTCTTGCACATGTTGCACATCTAACCTCCCTTCATTTTGTAAATTTAGTTATTTATTTTTTTTTCATTTGTTCGTTTTTTTTCCACTTCCGTTTTATTTTAATACATCATTGGTCATTACAACCCTTCAGTTAGGACTACGACCTAGCTTCTCACATCACTAATGTTGTGTGTATATTAATTTTTTCCACAAGATTAAATATGTAGGCCCTACCTTTCCATGTAAGGTAAGGAAATTCAAAATTGAAGTATAATTAGCACAATTTAAATTGAAATTGACTGAAATATATTAGCTAGTGCTAGAAATTCTTGCTTAACATGATTACAGCTCAAAAACATAAATGAGTGGATTCGTTTTTATTGGAGTTAAGTAGTTGAAAAAGATCTCATTCCAACTAAATTTCCTGGAATTTAATTACCGTGGCGATATTCATCTAATAGAGGGAGGCTAAAATCTTCATTCCAATATGACATACATAATTTTTTACAAACATAAAAAACCATGAATTTATTCCTGGTATTTATTGTTCATAAATAATTTTTTTCTACCTTTTGAGACTTTTTATGCATTGCTTTCTCTAGTTCTAATGTCAAGTTAAGGTTAATTACTTCATTACTAAATTAACCCCAATATATGCATATGTACTCTTATGTATTTTAATTGCAATTTCGATGAGAACTCCTAACTTATAATTTATTGTTATTTATTCATTTTATTTTTCATAATAGAGACTTTCGTGTCTGAGTTTGGGAAAGAGTAACAAGTCAATTTATATTTGTCTTTTCTGAAATTGTGAATTTGAAATATACATATATATTAAAAATTGAATAAATGAAATATTAATAAATAAAATTCTTATAATATATAAATAAATTTATATATTTTTACAAAGACAGAGCTCGCCGTAGTCTTTCCATGATTTCTCAAAAATCTGACCTATTAGTATTTAGTAGTATTTCAATCAGAACTAATAATACTTGAAGGGTTTTAAATGCTGCAGATGTAATGCAAATGGAAAAGTTCTAGAAAAATTTAGGTCTTTCGATTTATCCCGACCTCAAATAAATATTTTTAGAGTGTTACAATGCAAATAGTTAAAAAACTATTTTATTATTAAAAAGTTATCCCAAAAGTATTAAAATAGAAAACTATGAATGACACAATTTAAAATATGTAATAAGTTAGCACAGAATTAAGTCTGAGTTTGGAAATAATTTGTTTAAAAATATACCTCTGCGACAGAAAATTGTCATGGTAGGTAGGTAGGTAGAGGTGACTGCCCATCCAAGAAAAATTTGGATGGACTCACTTAGGCCGAATTGGGCCCATTGTGCTACCAAAGTTATCCGCTATCCCCTAGTCTCGAAACCACTCGGAGCTCCTGATGAAGCGATTCAGGCTGCCAATGTCAATCCTTGACAGTTCTTCCAGATCATCCATGTTTTAAGTACCCAAGTCCTTCCTTCTCCTTTGGCAAATAGCCGGGCATGTAACCAGCAGGTGAGGGACAGTCTCCTCTTCTTCCTTCATATTAATCTAAAATTAACAAATTGCATTTTCCCCATTTTAAGTGTGGGTCCAGATTTACATAACATAATTTAATCATTTTATTACAGAATTTCAAGTTAGTTTTTATTTAAAAGATCTTTGTTAAATAGGATAATTCAATTTAATTTTCAATTTTAATTTTTAAGGCCGGATGTATCGTAAACTTCAAGTGCCCAGGCCGCGTATTCGATTCCTACCAGAGACTCTGGGTGTTTGTGATTGTCTGATTGTTTGTCTGACATTATATGTGATTACTCGCAATCGAAGAAAGATAGTGAGATTTATTACTAAAAAGCAATTGTCGAGAAAAGTGAAGATATATATGTTCATAAACAAAACTGTTTCACACTACTCCTTTCTCCTATGAATACAACGTACTGCACAATGTACTGATGTCATATCCTCCGACATGTAATTAAAGAACACACTGTTTAATTTTATTATATGCTTTATTAAATCTTAATTCAATGGTTTTTTAACTAAGGATAGAATATTACTGAACTATAAGACTTAAAGACTAAATAAGTACACCAAATAGAAATAAAAGAACTTACTACTATGTTTTTGTTGTAAAAAATATTTATGATAAAGAAAATAGAAAAGAAATAAAGTGATAAGTAAAGTAATGAGAAAGTAATAAGTAATGAGAATATAATCCTAATATCCTAATCCTAATATATATTATAAATCTTTCTGTAAGTCTGTTTGTTTGTTTGTTTGTTAGCCAATCACGCCTGAATGCCTGGACCGATTTTCTTGAAATTTGGGATATAGATCGAGCTTTTGCCGGTGCAGGTTATAGGCTATAAATCTTTTCAAAATTTTGACCAAAAGGGGAGAAAAAATGGGATAAAGGGAGAAAAAATGGTCAAAACTTAGTACTTTTATACATAAATGCTGTATTTTATCTGTTTTAAATTTAATTTTTAACGATTTAGATTGGTTAAGTTTCCCAAATAGCTATTGGAGGTGTTCCGTTTCTAAAGTTGAACCAAAAGGGGTCCAAAAAGGAGGAAAGGGGCTAAAAACGGGCAAATTGAGTGCATAGCCAATCACGCCTGAATGCCTGGACCGATTTTCTTGAAATTTGGGATATTGATCGATGCAGGTTATAGGCAATAAATCTTTTCAAAATTTTGACCCAAATGGGGAAAAAATGGTACAAAGGGAGAAAAATGGGCAAAAATTGGTACTTTATGCATAAATGCTGTATTTTATATCTTTTAAAGGTATTTTTTTACTATTTATCTTGGATAAGTTTCCCAAATAGCTATTGGAGGTGTTCCGTTTATAAAGTTGGACCAAAAGGGGTCCAAAAAGGGGAAAGGGGCGAAAAACAGTCAAATTGAGTGCATTTATGTTTAGGACTTAGAAAAAACTGGGTTGTTTGTTAAACCGGTATCCGAATAATTTGAAAAATTGCATTTTTTAAGAAACTGGTTTCAAAACCGGTTTCGAAACCGATAAACCGATGCCTGTTAATGCACTGATTACGAAAAAAAATATTTTTTTTGTAATAGTATTATGGAATTATGTTGTTTTTTTTAACTTTTCACGAGAACTTTTTAAAGTTTTGAATTTCAATACAAAACAATTGAAATCACATTTAAAAATATTTTTACAATTCTAAATTGATTTTTATAAAAAATTGACACAGACTTTGCATTGATTCCAAAAATGCAAAAATAAATTTTTTGTATAACTTGAGATATGCACTTTTTCATTGTTGCCACAAAATTATTCTAAATAAAATGTTAAATTATATTTCCCGCTATAAGCGCAAAATTACGGAATATTTGAAATCCATTTCAGGCCTTAAACCGAACATTACAAGACATTAGAAATACTGATAAACTAATGGGTGGAATGGTAGTATTACTTGCCGGAGATTTTCGCCAAGCTTTACCAGTTGTTCCTAAAGGAACACCAGCTGATGAAATCAAGGCATGTCTAAAATCATCCCACCTATGGAACAAGATAACACAAATTAACCGTACTATCAATATGAGAGTGCATTTATTTAATGATACAGAAGCTGGTGAGCACTCTAACGAGCTACTTAACATTGGAAATGGTGAATTAATTGCAGATGGTAATGGAGAAATACATTTAAACGAGGATTTTGTAATTTGGTTCCATCAGGAGAAAATTTAATTTCTAAAGTTTATCCTGATATAAACAAGAATATGCCCAATGAAAATTGGTTGTGCAAAAGAGCATTGCTAGCTCCAAACAATACCTGTGTTACGAAAATTAACCACGAAATTCTAATCAAAGTTTCGGGTGATTCCACCATATACATATACATCCGTAGATAACATAGTTCAGGAAAAACAATGTACCACTTATCCTGTTGAGTTTCTGAATTCAATCGAGTTATCTGGTGTTCCATCTCATAAGATAGAATTAAAGATTGGTGTACCAATCATACTTATGAGAAACATCAATGCATCAAAATTGTGTAATGGCACAAGACTTTGTGTAACTCATCTTAGTCACAATATAATTGGTGCAAGAATATTGACAGGATCATGGAAAGGTGAGGATGTGTTTACACCCCGTATTCCAATAATTCCAAAAGGTTTGCCATTCAACTTTAAACGTTTACAATTTCCAGTTAAACTAGCATTTGCTATGACCATTAATAAGTCTCAGGTTCAAACATTGAAGGTGGCTGGATTAAATTTGGAGACACCATGTTTTTCTCATGGTCAATTGTATGTAGCCTGCTCACGGGTACCAAGTGGGAAAAATTGATATATTTTTACCCCAACTGGTAAAACAGCTAATATTGTGTATAGAAGCATTTTATCAAAATAATAATACTATTTAATTTAATTGTAGAATAAGTTTATATTGCATTTACTTAATAGTTATATGTATGTACTCAATATTCCTATAAGTATTAATAATAGAATAAATTTATTTTTTGTATTTTTAATATATTGTTACGTTTTTACCTTTTTAAAAACGTTTAAATATGAGTTCGTTAATTGCAAACCAAGTAAAAACAAATATGTGCCTTATTTTAATCAAACTCTTTTTATTGTCCACACTTTCTTATGTGCCACTGTTCACACTTAACCGATACAACAATAATTGATGGTTCACTATTATTCACACACAACTATTCGCTATACTGCTCACAACGGATATCTTCAAACCGCGACTGATTAGTTCACACGCAACTTCACTCAAGACTGACTCAATTACAACTGACTCACTCGTCTGCTTTGTCTTGCCCTTTTATAGTCCAACACGAACAGTACATCGAACGTTATTGAATAAGAACGTTCGCGGCTTTGCGCTCTCGAAATCTCTATGGCGACTGCATTACTTGTTGTTGCGTATGCTTACTTGTCCATCCCTTTTGCTCTCATGCTTGTTGTTGTTGGTTTATTTGGAAGATGTTCGATGTATTTGTTAGTGTGCATTTGTATACACATTGCCTCTTGTACGTTCGCTTATGTTGTGTTTGCGTTATCTATCTCTCTCATACTCATACTGATGTCATTGTTGGTTTATGTATGGTTCGATGTACACATGTGTTACTGTAGCTGGTAGCTTTTGTTTATTGTTTTTATGTGAAACGATATTAGGTCGTTTCGTTTGTTCTTGCGTAACACTGCCGCCCACTTAAGCCTGTTCGTCCCGAATAGGCTCATTATCTCTTTTCCCATATTTTGCCAGTCGCTCTATGTGTACGACCTTCATTTTTGTTCGGGGGCTGTTAGCTTTCTGTATCCTGTACACGACATCGTTTAACCGTTTAATTATTTTGTACGGTCCATCCCAGCTGGTTTGTAGCTTAGGAGATAATCCCTTCTTCCGCTTTGGGTTGTATAGTAGAACCAGTTGTCCCTCATGGAAGCCCTCCGTGTTTGCTGCACGATCATACCTGGCTTTCATTCTATCGCTGACCATTTTTATTCGGGTGCGCACAAATTCATGGAGTTCATTTAGGCTCTCTTCTTTACTAGTGCATGTAGCATCCCTCTCCGTGGCGGGCTTAACTCCAAACTCCAAGTCTGCGGGCAGTTTTATCTCAGTCCCAAAAATTACCTTGGCGGGTGATCTAGATGTTGAATCATGGACTGCAGATCGGTACGCCAGCAGAAACCTCGGAATGTGTTCGTCCCAGTCCTTCTGTTGCTCGCTAACTACTTTCCGCAAGTACTCTTCCAGGGTTCGATTAAACCGTTCTACCATTCCGTCAGACTGTGGGTGAAGCGGCTTCGTTCGAGTCTTCTTAATACCGTATACTTCACATATTTCCTTGAATACAGCTGACTCGAAATTTCTGCCTTGATCGGAATGTAGCTCCATTGGAACCCCGTAGCGGCATACCCAGTTGTTCACAAAAACGCTTACTATTGTGCTCGCCTCTTGATTGGGTATGGCATACACTTCCGGCCATTTGCTGAAATAGTCCATCACCACGAGAACATATCGGTTTCCGGCATTGCTTACTGGAAAAGGGCCTGCTACGTCCATCGCTATCCGCTCGAAAGGTGCGCCTGAGTTATACTGTTGCATCTGACCTCGACTTCTTCTTACTGGACGTTTAGCTGCAATGCACTGGGTACAGTTTGCTATCCAGTCCGCCACTGCTTGCTGACATCCAACCCAATAAAAGCGTTGTTTTAGCCTTTCCAGCGTCTTGGTCACTCCAAGATGTCCTCCACTAGCACCATTATGGAACTCATTTAACACTTCTTTCATCTTGGAGGAAGGCACTACTACTAGGTTGGATGAGGTTTTGACATCAGCGCTTTCCCAATGTCGATATAGGCACCCGTTTATCATCTTTAAACTTTCCCATAGCGCCCAATATGCTTTCGTAAGAGGACCTTCTGCGGATATCTCATTTCTTGTAGGTCGTTTGTCCTCCTCCTTCGCTGCTATTATCTTCGCCAATATTGGGTCACTCCTTTGTGCTTGGGACAAGTCTTCGTTGGCTTCACTCCGCGTTAGCCGGATATCGACGATGGATTCCTTTTTCTCGGCTTTCACGCAATGTTTACACTCCAAATTACAAGGTCGGCGTGAAAGAGCATCGGCATTCCCATGTTTGATGCCTCTTCGGTGTTCAATGCTGAAGTCGTAAGTCTGGAGGCGCTCAATCCACCGTGCTAACTGTCCTTCAGGGTTCTTGAATTGCAGCAGCCATCTCAGTGCCGAATGATCAGTCCTTAGCAGAAAATGTTAGGTTAGGTTAGGTTAGAGGACGTGTACTTGACAACTGTGACAAGTACAGTACCCGGAGGTCGAACTGACCCATTGTACAACGTCCTAGCTTCTCACACCACTCGTGTTGTGTGCGTTAATTTTATACTCCAGCACTCCAGCACTGCAAGTAGCTCACGTCGAGTCACACAATAGTTCCTTTCAGGCTTTGACAGTGTCCGACTGTAGTAGCCTACGACTTTCTCTGTGCCATTGATCACTTGGGAAAGTACACCACCAATACCATATCCACTAGCATTACTGTCTAAGATGAATTTTTCTCCTGGGACTGGATACGCCAAAACTGGTGCAGCACACAATAGATCCTTTAGTGTCTGGAACGCCTTTTCCTGTGACTCACCCCATTGATACGCTTTCAATTTCTTGGTGAGTTCATGCAAGCTTGTAGCCACGCTAGCAAAGTTAGGCACAAAGCGTCTGTAGTATGTGCATAGTCCCAAAAAGCTGCGTAGTTCATGAAGATTCTGGGGACGAGGCCATTCCTTTACTGCTCGTATTTTATCTTCATCCGTAGATATTCCATCTGCTGTTACAAGATGCCCCAAATATTTCACCTGTTTTTGGAACAAAGCACATTTCTTTACGCTTAATTTTAGTCCAGCCGCTGTTATGCGTTGCAGAACTTCTCCCAGGTTTTTGAGGTGTTCGTCGAAAGTTCTGCCCATCACTATAATGTCGTCGAGGTACACCAGGCAAGTCTTCCAATGGAGTCCCTTGAGTACACGTTCCATAAGCCGCTCGAATGTGGCCGGAGCATTACAGAGTCCAAATGGCACAACTTTAAACTGCCATAAGCCGCCGTTCGCACTGAATGCAGTTTTCTCCTTGTCCTTGTCTGCAATCTCCACCTGCCAATATCCGCTTTGTAGATCCAATGTGGAGAACCACTTCGTTCCGGCTAGCGTGTCGAGTGTGTCGTCAATTCTCGGTAGCGGGTAACTGTCCTTTTTGGTGACATCATTCAGCTTCCTGTAGTCTACGCAGAATCTTGTACTGCCATCTTTCTTCTTTACTAAGACTACAGGTGAGCTCCATGGACCCGATGATGGTTCGATTACACCGCTCTTCCTCATTTCGTCGACTAACTCCTTAACCTCATTACGCTTCGCCAGCGGTATGCTTCTGGGTGCCTGTTTTATCGGTCTCGCTTCGCCAGTATCAATTTCATGTTTGACCATTCCTGTTCTTTTATTGTTCGTGGCGAAAGCGCATGCATACCTCTTTAGCAGCTTCTTGGCTTTATTTCTCTCTGGAGCTGCTAAGCCTGCTATCCAGTTCTCCACACTTACACTAAATTCCTGTTGGTCCTTGACTGACATTGCGGCAGGTTGCGGCGATTGTTCGCTGTTTATTACCGCCTCTACTGGAACACATTGGCCCACCTCTGAGTTTTTACTGATGACTGTTTCATGGCCTGATAGATTTATCACTCTCACCGGGACTATTCTCTGTTCGTTGGATTTGACGAGGGCCATTGCTGATAACAAGTCCGTTTGAATTTCTGCTGGTTCAACAATCCACAAGCGGTTCTCCTCACAATCTCCCTCCAAACGCGCCCATATCAGTGATTCACTTTGAGCTGGTAGTTTTTGTTGTTCGACCGCAACTATCCTTCTGGCGTGCACTTGATGTTTGTACCCCACGTCAAGAGGTATCTCCACATTTCGCCAACTCATAATCTGTTGCCCCATATTCAAATTGATGCCATGAACTATCATAAAGTCGGCACCAATGATAACCTCGTCCACAATATCGGCAACAATAAAGACGTGGCTTACGCTGATGTTGGCTATCATCACCTTCGCCTCTGTTTTTCCGTGAACGGTGGCAGACTCTCCAGTAGCTGTCCGAAGTCTTACATTGCTAAGTGCCTCACACTTTCCCTTCACTACATCTATTCTGATGATGGACTGCGTCGCCCCGGTGTCTATAGTGAGGGTGTGTCGTCTGCCGTTTATGTACCCGCACGCCGTAAGATTGTTGTTGTTCTGTTGCATCACTGATATTGGGATTGTGGGGCCCTCGCTTGTGGGAGCCAGCACTTGCCCCTCAGTGCTAGCTCGTTTTAGTTTAACGGGGACTCTTGTGAAGGTGGTTGGTAGTTCGCCCGTTTCTTATCCCTTGATGGTGAGGCGGATCTAGATCTTTTCCGTGGCGCTTTACAGTTTCTTTGGAAATGCCCAGCCTTTCCACAGTTGAAGCATTTAAGTTTAGCCTTCTGTCCGTTTTCTTCCAAAGCTTGCTTCACCATCTCCTTAACTTTAGTTAAAAGGCATTCATCTTCCTCCACTACTTCCATTTTTCGCACTCTGCTAACTGGTGGTCTTGAAATTGTACGAGCGGTCTCTTGAGCTAGTGCGAAGGCCACTGTCTCTGCAAAGGTTGTCTTCTGCGTAGAACATACCGCTAGTTTAATGTCTGGGTCGGGTATACCATTGACAAACGCCTCAGTCTTAATGTTGTCTATCAACGAGTGGTTTTCTCCGGGGTATGTAAGCTGCACCAACCTCTCGACCTCCATTGCAAAGGCTTGTAATGACTCGTTTGCCTTTTGCGCTCGGCATCTCAACTCCATGCGGTACAGTTCTCGTTTGTGCTCATCGCCGAATTTCCGATATTAGGTCGTTTCGTTTGTTCTTGCGTAACAATATATACTTAAGTTACTAATTTTTGTATTTTTTTAAGTGTTAATAATAAAAATTTTTAAATTTCTTTAACAACAACAAATAATCACTGTTTTTTTTAATTTAAAAACATTTTTTAATCTAATCCAAACTACATAACCCGAGCAACGCCGGGTACAATCTGCTAGTAAGTAATAAAATTTACAAATATTTTAAATTAACCCACTCTAGGTTATAAAGGATAAATTAGCACCGTAACTTGCGTGTTGGTCTCAAAGAAAACAAAAAAAATTATCTTTCAATTTACATAAATATTTTAAATTTTTATATTAAAAATAAAAATTGTAGCGTAGCATATTTATATACATATATTTAAAACCATATTTTATTTTGTATTATACCGATTACTATTAAATTGTACGTCACTAGCATGTGTGACTTTCTTAAGATACAACACTGTCATTAGTTAAATACATCACTGCAGTAGAGAAGCACTATTTCGTTGAATTTGAAACTGAATTTGAAATAGCAGCGCTTGCTGTGATTAATATTAGGAAAAGCCCATATTGAAAAGGGTATAAAATCAGTGCACTCAACGGAATCAGTCTTTTCTATTGTTGCAGGTTGGTGAGAGTGGTCGCACAACCAATTGCAAGTGCATTATAAGCTTCGTGGAACCGATGGTTGCCGTTGCTTATTTTTTAGATGCAATTGGTTGACAAATCCTAAGTAGATGTTGGTCGCGATGGTTGCCGCAAATACTTGGAATTTATGTGACTCTTTCCTCACTTTTTTTCTATTGTTGCAGAACTTTTTGTAAGTATTGTAAATAAAAGAAAACGTTATAATTGGCGCCCAACTTAGAGGCAGAGGACAATGCCCATATATATCTTGAAATTCGAATTTGACAACGTAGAAACAGAAAACAACGCCCATATATTTATATATATTTTGAAAGTGAATTCCATTTTAAACCTAAGAAGAAGCCAACGTGTTGCAGGCAAGATGGTTACGCTATCAACGGAGCAATTCCAACAACTTTTAAGTGCTGTGGGTAAACCAAGCGAAAGATGTGGTTCTTTCAGCAGTTATTCAGCACGGTATGGTGGTGAACGAAACCCATCGAAAGTGGAGGAGTTCATTTCTGCCATCACAACGTTTAAGTCAGTGGAGAAGATACCGGATGCGGACGCAGTCAATGGTATGCCGATGCTTTTGGAGGGTGATGCGGCGGAATGGTGGCGTGGTGTAAGAGTAAACGTGACTATATTCGAGGATGTTGTCCGAATTCTACGTGAATCATTTTCACCTAAACGAGACGAAGCAGAAAAAAAAACGAACCTACTGATTCGTTCATTCGGAGGAAACGTGCATTGTTTGCACAATTGCCGAATTGCCCGTCGGAGTCTGACCAGTCTGTTTGGAATGCTTCATTCCCAAATAAGAGAGCGACTATTTCGCCATAAAGTCAGCACATTCGACGAGTTATTGAAAATCCCGGATTTTGAGCCCTATGATCTTGATTGTAAAAGGGAGAGCGATTACTCACCTCACTCGATACAAGCAATTTTTAAGGACGCAGTTCCTCCCGATATGGTGTCTCCTGAAAGAGCTAAAGACAGGAGTATTTTTACTGGTGTGGTATACAGACCACGAAACGATGAGGCGATTTTCACCCCATTAAATGCTTTTGACTTCAACGTGTTAAAGCCGACAGATGGTGCCCGACCAGATAATGCACAATTAGGTCATCAGCAGAAGCAGCAATTGAAGGAAGTATTGGCTGACAATAAAAGTGTAGTTCTAATTTACCTTCGCCGTATACTGTTTACTATGGAAAATTAAACTCCATCACCGTTCCTGATAGGTACCCATTGCCTAGCATGAATGACTTCCTGCATTCTGCAACGACTGCAGAATGTACACCCACACTCGAAATGAAGTTCGGTCATTGCAAAGTGGAAGTGGCTGAAGATGAAAATGAAAACGTTACCTTGGGACACGTCTTATCTACCCAACCTGTATTAGTACAAGCCAGCGATAATATGCCAAATTCCATTGAAAATTATGTACTTACAGAGGTTTTACTACAGGGGGAGGGTCAACAGGAACACTCAATGAATTCAGCATCAGCTCATCCCATGAAGAGACGAGGCCGTCTGAGAAGCAGCCAAATAGGCGATGCCAAGTAGTGAAGCCTAGCAGATGAAGCCTTTTAAGATGTTGACGTACTGCTCGAGACGAGATCCCGTACAAGATCCCGTATCCCAACATTTCTTCTAAATCTCGGAAAGCAATAACTTTTTAAAGATCTAATGCAGATTTTCTTCAAATTAATTTTTATTAACAAAACACATTTTTATTAACAATCAAGTGGAAAAAAAATTTATTGATTGATATTTTTTTTTTTCGTTTTTTGTATATTGTTTGTTTTTTATTGACTGAAACCAAAAACGAAAACTTGTTTCAAGTACTTTTGAATATGAAATTCAACCTACAGATTTTTTGCCACACACAGAAGGTGTAAATTAAGACAAATTGAAGTCTTAAGAGTTTTATACAGTCAATGTTATTGCATTATACTAATACATCTTCTATGGTCTAATTAATTACCATAATCTTTGAACTTAAATCTCTCACTTTTGTGAATATGTAAGTTAGATAACATATTCAAAATTGCAATTGTTTCTGGTTTATACGAATAAACTTTTTCTCTGATGAAATAGTCTGATGTATTTTAATTTGAGGATTTCAATTGTTAAACTGTTTCTTAATTTCGTAAAATTATTATTCCCAGGAATGTTATCAACATTTCATTGTGTTGTTGGTTGTGATGGTATATGGCAACATATACCATTGAAACTACATATCGTGGACATCCATATCATCATGGAATAGAAAGCAATTGTCAGTATGTCAAAATATATCAATTTACATTTGTAAAGAAAAATAATCCAATTGTAAGAATCACTAGATTAATGTACCTATGTGTGCATATAAGTTGCTATTGTGTTTCTAATCAAATATTTAGAACAATAGAACAGTATTTTAACTAATATCAGTAAATTTGATGAAAACAAACCTGTGCGAATACATATGTATTTCATCTTTATAACTCCTTTGTACTAAAATAAAATCAAGCAACAATAAGATGATTGAGCCTTAAGGATTTATAAAGATTAATGTTGGCCTCAGGATGATGGTAAGAAAAAAATATGAAATTTAAAAATTTGGTGATTATCAAGTTGTGGTTTACGAGGTCATTGTAAGTACTGTTTTCGACCAACAACTTTCTTTATCTCTGTTGTGTACGCAGTATTTGCACGGATTAAGAGAATATGTAATTCAAAGGCAGAGGTTGTGGAAGATGACAGAACACAAAAACAAAATCATGCTCTTGTATTATATAAATATTAAAACAATGAGACCAATCTAAATTAAAATATTTGTGAATGTAAATGTGAGTCCATTGAGATAGAGATAGAGAAGCGTTTATAGTTTTGAGAAATAAAAATATGCAAAATATACGTAGAAAAATTTTAATGATATCGATGATAGTTGCAATCATAGAAAACATTTTAAATATTAATTTCGAAATGGAAAACAAACAATAAAATTTATAGCGAATTATGGAATGTAAAAACTATATTTTTTCCTTTCTTCCCCAAATTTGTTGCTAAGTGCTGTTTTATCAGCTGGACGTTTATTTTAATTTTCAAAAATGTTCCAATGCGATTTTATAGTCGCATTATAGTCAATGAGTTTATAGAATAAGGGAAAAAACAAAAAAAGGTATCCACTGTTGTTATGGCAGGAGCTGTAATAGTATATGTATGTACGTCAAAAATTAAAAGCAAAAAGAAAAATCAAAAAACAATTTACATAATTGCTGTTTTAAGTCAACCCCTCGAAAATAAATAAATTCCTTTGACCTGTTATTTCAATAATACCCGGGTAGCATTTGAGGACTTATGCTTCAAATTCGAACGACAACCTTTACAAGCATGCACAAGACTACAAACCTCAAATTATTTTTTTTTCGCGATGTCCTGCTGTTAAGCATTAGACGACCACAAAGTATTTTTTCATCGTGATAAAGGTATACTGAAGTGCCTACAGGAGGATCATATACCTCTGACATTGTCCGGTGTTTGCAAACAAATTATAAAAATAAAATTATAAACACTGGACACAAAAAAATTTGATACAAATTTACTCCATAGTAATTAATAATGAGAAATTATATGGAATTAAATGAACTGTAGGAAATTTAGTTTGTAATCACTTAAATTTTATGAATTGCTTTAATATACAAGTAACCACTTTACATGAATTACACTTGCACATATCAATGATCGAAAGAATGATTTACCCGGCTTGGAAGATACAAAGGACTTAAAACGATTACTGAAAGGCAGACAGCGATTTTCTGGAATTGAAAACATGTCACCATGTCTCTTAAAAACAAACCTGATCAGTGCTTAGCTACTGCAATCCTTCATTCACGACTTCTAGGAAAAGAAACACAAAGACGAGGAAATTAAGTAAAGTAAAGAAACAAAGATCATAATGTAACATCTATGGTGTCAACGTTGTAGTACAGTTTAAAGTTGACTCCAAACGACAGATTTTGAGCAACTTTGTTGACCATTTTATTTCTACATTCACCTTCAGTAGCAGAAATATCTAAGAAAATTGTACGACATTTCTAAATTAATTTTCTCAACGTGTATAAAACCCTTGTAAAAAAGATATTTGGATTAGACATTTAGTTGCATCTTCGTGAGTCTCAATATTGAATATAATTCAATTATGCTTGTGCATACATATGTAGACAGACGTTCTTTATGAGATTTATAAAAGTTCTTATATGCATAGATACAATGAAAACAAAACAACAAAAAAATGTTAAATTAAATTCATTTCAATAATTTATGAATTTAAACAATAGCCGTCTACAATGTGTTTGACTGCATGATAACTACAACAAGAACAGAAACAAAAAGAAAAATAACACATGCAACTCCTTATATATTCTTATCAATTCTACTTCCACAAAACCATGCTGTCAAACATTACACAAATGGAAACGAAATATAATTCCTACAATGAAGAAGAGACTTAATAACAAAAATAATGAAAAGTCTGCAAAAGTTTTTCTTAACTAAACAACAATAAGAAGTCTGCAGTTAGGCGAGATTAATTTTTCTTTGATTCCACCTCAGCAACTGGGGAAACGTTCGACGGTGCATTCGTAGGTAATTGAGTGAGTGTTTCTGTTAAACAGTACAGCTTAAACTAACATCAGCGTAACTAATGAAATTTTTCATTCTTGAAGAGACTTTTCGTTTTATTAATTCTTTTTTTTTCTCTCTTACTTAAGTCTGCTCTTTATTTTTAAGTGCTCGCCTACGTTCATGATGGACTTTAAGGTGCATTCAATTGCAAACATGTTAAAGGAAGTGCTTCGCCTCAAGGGATATCCTACTAAATATTGGGTATAATATTTGACTATATTGGGCCTTTGAACTTTCAATTCTTCTTCAGTTTTGCAGTGCAAAAATATGGAGTCATCAGAAAGTTTCCCTTATTTTTGTTTGTGAAGAACGTTAAAATTTTTTTGTTTTATAAATAAAGAGAAATAATTAAAAATTAAATAATAATTAAAAAAAATAATTAAATAAAAATATAAAAAAATCAATTATACTTACATATTATTGCTTAAAATTCATAAAATTTGCTAAAACAGATTGGGGTACCTAGACTTTTGCTGCCCACAGTAAATGGTATGTGCGTTTACCGATAGGGTTTTCAAAAACAAATTAACAATTTTAATGATTTGTGTATATGTACCACATACTAAAATCCAATTTACACAATATAAAAAATTTTGTTTTTTAAAAACTAAACTAATTTTACTAACAAATATAAAAACGTTTTAAAATTTAATGTCATAATGCCATAAAAGCATTTTTTAAAACACTTCAGTAATAAAGAAAGTTTTTATATTCATTAAATTTAATTTAGGTATGTGTTAAGGTATGTTTTATTGGTTAGCTAGCCAGAGAGCAATATAATCTCTAGCTACTTGTTATTAATGGCTTTTCGACAACAAATTTCGGTGGACTTGACTGAATCGCTTCCTAAAATGCTATAAAAAAATATAAATAAAATTGTTATTGAAAATTATTATTATTGTAGTCGCCGTAGTCTATTAGGTAATGTGTTGGCTTATTGGACGTAAAGCCCGGGTTCGTATTCCAGGTCAGGCATCAAAACGAAATATGAAAAAAAAATATTTCTTCGGTGACTGCCTCTCAGCACATTTCTGGCAAAAACTCTGAGAGTAAATAAAATTGCCATGAAGAGTTTCTCAAAAATCTGTTGTTCGGAGTCGACTTTAAACTGTAGGTCCCACCACTCATGTATAAAATTAACGCACACAACATAAGTGGTGTGAGAAGTTAGGTCGAAATCCTGACTGAAGGGTTGTAATGACCAATTATGTATGTATGTAATTATTATTATTATAATTATTTATTAATTAAAAAATTTATTTATTTATTAATTACAATACAATTACAAATTATATCTAATTATTACGAGCTGAGTAACATAGACCTTATGCTCGATGTAGCATAACAGACCAGAGTCTCTGCTTGGAATCTAACCCACGACCCTCACGCTAATAGTCTTGAATCAAACCCACTAGAGTACCAGACAACTGTAATTAAAAAATTTTTATCTTTGTCATTTAATTAATTCATGTTCAGAAATTATTTTGAATAAATTATTTCTTTGTAAATTTTGTAGGTATGTTTCGGATTGTTAAAATAAAAAATCACCAAAGTTCAAGGAATAATCCTCGAAGAAGTTCCCTAAACAACCCAAAGAATGACTTTCTGTCAGCAGATTTGTGGCAAAAACTCTGAGAGTAAATAAAATTGCCATCAAAAGTTTTTTAAATAATCTGTTGACATAGTGTGTAGATCCCGTATAAAATTAACACACACAGCAAAGGTAGTGTGTAATACATCATTTTAATAATTACTCAGATATTACCCAAAATCAATATTATAATTAGTTATAAAAAACTTCATTTACGGTAGTTGGCATACATTCCCTTATACTTAGTGTGTCAAGGTCTTACAACTGTATTTTTTCTACAGAATCCCATGTATTACATTTTTTTTTCTATTTCTACATTCTCCCACTTCTTTTTACTTTTGAAGAGAGGATACCCATATACTCTCAACATAACGAAGAAAAACCAGTATTATACAGTTAAAGAGAATATATCTGTGATATATATTATCACGTGATATTTTATATAGGCGAATTAACGTCACGTTATTTATTTAAGACAGAACAGAGGTTTGATCGAAAGCTACAGATTTGCATAAGATCTTTTTGACTTGATCTGTAGAACCTTCAACATCTTGAAGGAAAAGTAAAGCGCTTACATATAGTGCAGAAAGTGTTTTTCATTATAGGTTAGGTTAGGTCGGAGTGGTAGCTCTGATGTCACAAAGCTCACTTGAGCACGCATAGCGGCCCGTTGTGATGCCACGGGTGAACGCAGTCCCTGTACTGACCAAGTTCCACCACCATGAGGGAAAAGGAAGAAGTTGGTCAGCGCAAGGGCTGCACAACGGAAGCACGACTACCCCGCACTGGAAAACCAGCCAGAAAGTTTGATGAACGAAGCTATATCCTTGATATCAATGGATGATAGCTCCGTTAAGCTAACAAGGAATGGGGAGCCAAATAACCTATATCTACACCTAGCAAGAGACGGGCACTGACAAAGAAAGTGAATGACAGTCTCCTCTTCCTCAGAGGACCTGCATCCACGGCAGAAGTCGTTAAAAGGGAGCCTCATTCTTTCCGCGTGCCTACCCATGACGCAATGACCCGTAAGCACGGCCACTGTAGTCGAGATGACCAAGACCAAGTAATTGGTTGGTACGCCTTTTATCCACCAAGGGCCAGGTGAGCCTAGCGGCGAAGAAGGACTCCTCATTGACCCAGGATAGGTTGGCGTCCCGAAAGAATTTCCGCGCAATGGTCAACTTGACCGAGGCAAGTGGTATACCCACTTCAACAGAAGAGGATTCCGGAAGGAGCGCACCAGCTCTGGCGAGCTCGTCGGCCCTACAGTTACCCGGAATTTCACTGTGCCCGGGGACCCACACCAGAGAGACACTGGTGAAGCGCCCCGAAAGAAGGTCGAGACAGCGGCGACATTCCCTAACGATCCTAGAGTTATTCACGAAACCCGATAGAGATTTTATCGCGGCCTGACTATCAGAGAAGACCGAGACGCGAGTGAAAGGAGCATCGTTGACGAGGATCCATTGAGCGGCCCGGTAAATCGCCATCACCTCCGCCTGAAACACGCTGCAGTAGTCCGACAGACGGAGAGAAATATTCAGGTTCCGTTTCCCAGAGTAGATACCGCTTCCAACACCATTATCGAGTTTAGAGCCTTTCGTGGGGGTGGTGCGTAGAGCACCAGTTATATAAATGGCGGCAGACCTTCTGACCTTGTCAAGGAGTCTGACGTTGTGTTGTCTGTCCAGAGCAGTCCACCAGAAAGCAACGCCGTATAAGAGGTTGGGTTCGATGACCGTAGAATATATCCAACGCATGATCCTTGGTCGAAGACCCCATCTGGTTCCGACCGCTCTACTGCAGGAGTAAGCAGCACACGCCGCCTTGCGTGCCCTAGCAGCCAGATTCGCCCTCCAGTTGAGTTTGGGATCGAGGATCAGGCCCAGATATTTAACCTCGGGAATCAACGTAAGTCTGGTCCCACGTATGCTGGGAAGGGAGAAGGTCGGAACTTTATATTTCCTCGTAAAAAGAATCGTATCGGTCTTAGAGGGGTTAATAGACAGTCCAAAATCCCTACACCAGTCCAGTACGATTGACAGCGCCAAGTTCAACTTATCCGACTGTGTCTGCGGACAAATTCCCGACGCAGCAATGGCAATGTCGTCAGCGTAAGCTATGACTTCGTTGCCAGAGTGTTCCAGCCCGCTCAAGAGAGAGTTGACTGCAAGGTTCCAGAGAAGTGGTGATAGAACACCGCCTTGCGGTGTGCCCCTACGAACCATTCTCTGACAATTAGTTTCCCCCACTGTGGAGGTTACTATCCTCGACTTGAGGAGAAGCTCGATGAACCTGACCAGATTCTGTCCCAAGTTCAGAGAACCAAGAGCCCTAAGAATGGCGTCCGGGTCTACGTTATTAAATGCACCTTCAATGTCCAGAAAGATGACCAAAGTGTATTCCTTAACGTGCATGGACTTTTCCACCCGAGAGATAAGGGAGTGAAGTGCAGTCTCCACTGATTTACCTCTCGTGTACGCATGTTGGGAAGCGGATCGATCGAGGCCCTAATATGAACATCAAGGACTCTTTCCAGTGTCTTCAAAAGAAAGGAACACAGACTTATGGGTCTATAATCATTTGCCCCAGTGTGGGACGGTTTCCCAGCCTTGGAAATGAAAATCACCTTAGATATTCTCCAGCTCCAAGGGATATAAAGGAGCCTGAGACTAGCATTATAGATGGCAAGCAACCAAGGGAGGATTATCTCCTACCCATGTTGAATGTCACCCGGGATAATACCATCCGGTCCTGGTGACTTGAATGGTTCGAAAGACCTAACAGCCCACTGCACTTGGCCAAAGGTGAGAGTCAGGGGGGAATAGTACCCAGACGGTGGTTCGTTGACCTGATAAAAGGCCTGACCACCCAGGGTGGCACTTCCTGGAAAGTGAGTCAAGGGATTTGTGAGTGGAACTTAGAATTTTACGGAGACGGCCCGTTTCGGCAGAGGATCCTACGCTGGAGCAGAAGTTCCTCCACGAGGCCCTCTTCGCTCGCTTTACAGCGTATTTAAGTTCCCTCTTTTTGGCCTTGTAGATTGACCATTCGCCTGTCGCCTTCGCCCTGTTAAAGAGCCTGCCACAAGATCGGTGTAGATCATCGATCTCTTGGTTCCACCAGGGCGGTTTTCGTTTGCCCCTATGGGCAGCGGGTTTGACGGAGGATGTGGCTGCCGCCCTAAGCGCTGTTGACAGTGTGCCCGCAGCCCTATCCACGTCGAAACGGGTCGTTATAGTCGGGAGGGTAGAGGGAAGGCTGCTACGCAATTTCTCCCTAAAAATGGTCCAATTCGTGTTCCTCCTATTGACCGGAGGGGTCATGGCAGGGGGAGACTCGTTCGTGTCGATGTCCGAAAAGGAGCATTCCTGAGATTCAAACCAGTCCTTAAGGTTAGTAGAGAAATCGGAGCTGACCAGAGTAATGTCCAACACCTCCTTTCTGTTCGAAGTGAGGAAGGTTGGTTCATCGCCCCGATTAGCTATGACTAGGTTATTACTCATAATAAAATCAAAGAGGCACTCACCCCGTTCGTTGGTACCGGAACTGCCCCACATCGTGTGGTGGGAGTTGGCATCCGCACCGATGATGACCAGAACTCCGCGCAGTCTCGCATCTGCCACTAGTCGACCGATGGGCTCCTGAGGGGGAGAGATCCCATAGTCATGCGCCAGATACGATGACGTGATCCAGATGGTCATCAAGTTCATCTCGACGACCATGGTGACGGTGTCCTTGTCTCTGAACCTGTGGAGGAGAAGAGCGTTACTACTATTCTTAACCATGACACAAGCCCTAGGCTTACCTGAGTTCTGGATATACGCTAAGCGATATCCTTTGATGTTGAGTCCGCAAACCCTGCCGTCTACAATCCAGGGTTCTTGGACCAGAATGAGCTCTGCTTCCTCGGTTGCCAATCGGAGGACCGGAGCGGCGGAGGCGGTTTTGGAGTGTTGTAGGTTAATTTGGATGATTCTCAGCATTGGTCAATCAACCATTGTCACATCAGCGTCCTCTTCGTCCGACAACGGAGAGGTTGCGCCCGCGTCAATGTCAATGCCGTCGAAGAATTCCCCCACCAGCTCAGAATTGGACTTCTTGCTGGATGAGGAGCGTCGAGAAGAATGACTAAAACCATATTTTATCACGCCCCCGCGGGCACTGATAAGCGGAAGTGACTCCTCATTCAGGATGATCACCGCTTCGCGGTTATCACATCACTGGTCAGCAACTTTAGCCACTCTCCAGTTATGAGTGGGCAGGTCCGTGTTGCTGGCCTTGAGGATCTCGCCTTGGATCGGGGGCGCTTGGGAATCTGGTCCGGAAGGACGGCAGCAAGCTTAGCTCCTGGCCAGACTTCACCAATCCTACTGATAGCCTCCTTGTAGAGCTCCATAGAGCGGAGATCCGAGCAAACTACCAGCTTGATGTGCCCTTGATACCACCCCGCATCAGTACAGCCGGGTGAAGGGCCGGGGTTGGAGTCCATTACTCCAAGGAAGACGTCCAAGAGAGCATGTTCCACCAGCTTCCACTTAGTGGGAGCAATGGAACCATCAGGGTGGCTCTGGTCAACGATTACCCAAACCTTCCTTTAATACCTCACTTAGAGGCTTTAAAGGTTTGCTGGGGTCAGGACGTCTGGGTTGCGTCGACGAACGAGGTCTTGCAGGGGGGGGATGTTAGGGTTGGTCACCTTTGAGCGTTTGGGAGGCTGGAGTGGAGCGTTTAGCTCGATTTATCTTTGCCTCTTTGGGGCCGTCTCTGCCGTGATCGGAGAGGCGGGGGGCGATCATTTTGATGGGCTTTAGCCCAGGCAAGACTGCCCTTCTCGTCCTCTGAGAGGAGAGCCGGCTCGATCGAGCCAAATCTTGCAATGATCCGCATGGCTAATCTGCGAGTTCTATATGCCCTAACGCTAGCACTCACGGTATTTTTGACACCCGAAGATGGATTGGTGCCAGGGGCTTGCTCGCCAGACTGCCAATGCCTTGGCGGCAGCCGAAGAGTGCGTGGGCATATTCGCAGCAGCCTTAGAGGTAGACGGTGCCTCGGTAGAAGGTGCCGGAGGTGTGGCGACACTAGGGACCGGCTTCGCAGCTGGAGCCTTGTGTGCCAAGCTAGGTTTCACCGAAGTGCAAGCTTGGGCCTTAGTTCTCGAGGTGGGGACAGCTGCCTTTTTGGCAGGTGGCTGTCTAGGGAGGGTTATACATCCACCGGTAACAGTGGATGCTTTGCGCTCACCCTTTTGAGTTAGCGCTGTTTTGGGTGTTTGGTTGAGGTTTGTATTCATTGCTAGTGGGTCCCCACTCAAAGTCGCTATCCTTGCCCTCAAAGGTACTAATCGGGAGTCTTCTCAACCGAACCTATACCGCCAACTTAACGGCGACGGACAAGGAACGTACTTTGAGGTCTGCCAGGGTTTTAACGGGACGGGGGCAGCTGTAGCCCTAGCCTGGAGCCGTTCACACCGGGTTTCACCCCGGTGCTACCGTGCATACACAACTAGGTCTAGAAAGCTACAGCCACCAGCTCAGAGCAATCGAATCAGAAATAGGGGGGTTGGAGTGGTCAGAAGAAGATAAAAGGGTCGTGCCAAAGGGGGGTCAGCCATAGTCACCCCGGCTGAAAGGGGGGGTGTTTATTGACTCCCCAGTCTAGATCCGTAGTGTTTTGTTAAAGGGCAGGGCCACCTCTAGCAGGATGTGACGATGTCACGCACTAACGGTCTTGATAGGGTAGAGGCTGGGGGCTCCGAGGGAACTATGATCGCATATCCCTATCCTGCGGAAACCGCTTGACCCCATTATATTTTTCATTATAAAAAGTGAAGAAAATTATTAATTTATTAAGTGAAATCAAGTTTTTTATATATAAAGAAAAAATAACTACATATAATTTGAGAAAGCTATATCTGGAAAAATCAAAGTAAATCAATTTAATTTAGTCAGTTTCAATTTGGAAAAGGTAAATTCATTCGAAGGTATTTTTTTTATCATATTAATAAACTATTGAATTCATATAGTTGATTTTATATACCACCAGTACTTCGAGTGAATCACCAATTGGCCAATTTGGAGCAGACACAGCGTCAATTCACTCGAGGGAAATTTGTCATTTTTTGCAAAATTCTGCTAATATAAATTATTTGGAAACCAGATCAAGTTCGAATTGAATAAAGCACTTGAAAATCTTTGAAAGGCCAGCCGAAACAACCTACTATATCTACTCAGCATATATGCAATCAATATCATACACAAATTTGAACATAAAAATATGTTTCGTTTTTGCTAAAAACTTTATAAAAATCTAAACAAAAATAACCATACTTTTATCATAACTTATTAATATTATTCACTAAATTTTAACTCGAAAAATTAAATATTCTAACCTTTAAAACCCTAATGTTTAAATTTTAAATACAATTAATTCATCTATTTGTTCTATTAAATAATTTAAAAACACTGTGCTAGAATTTGACACTTTTTTTTTGTGACAAGCGGGGCACCTGGCGGGTTAACCTAATTCGGGTACGCTGAGTCCAGTGGTGCTAACCGTTTTTTTAGGTTAGCTCTTGTTTTCGAAATATACCGTTATTTCGAAAATGGAGGAGGTTGCACAACATATATTCGCGTAACTCAAAAATGGTATAGTTTATTATAATAAACCTGGCGGGTTAACCTAATTCGGGTACGCTGAATCCAGTGGTGCTAACCGTTTTTTTAGGTTAGCTCTTGTTTTCGAAATATACCGTTATTTGAGTTACGCGAATATATGTTGTGCAAATCCATTTTCGAAATAACGGTATATTTCGAAAACAAGAGCTAACCTTAAAAAACGGTTAGCACCACTGAATTCAGCGTTCCCGAATTAGGTTAACCCGCCAGGTGCCCCGCTTGTTACTTTTTCCAACTAGCACAGTGAAATTAATAAGTCTAACAATATGCATTTATCCTATATATAAAATATAATTACATCTTCAATGTTAAAAATTTTCTATTAAGTACACAGAAAGAAAAACAGCGTGCTAAAATCAACTTTTCTATTCTCAATTTAAGCCAAAAAACGTGCTTGAAAAATTAAGCCCGTTTTGGCTATTGTTTGCTTAAAACAAGCAAAAAACGGGATTGATGTGAAAAACTAAGCCTTATATTACTAAAATCAACACTAAAAAGCTCAAATCTATCTAAAAAAGTGTTATTTTGACTTATTTGTTATTTGAGTTATGGAATTGTGGGTTTTAAGTTCAAAAGTAAAAATTTTAATAATTCTCATTTAGTTCATGTGTTTTATACAATATATAGTATATCCAACAAAATGTCGTATTTTTCGCAAGTTGCATTTCTTTGGTAGATGACTTGGATTATTCCGGTCGATGACTTGCATTTTATTGTGTAGATGACTTGCATTTTTTTCAAATCAATCGATTTTAGGATTAAATCAAGTACGAGTTCGAGCTTAAATCAAGTTCAAAATTCTTGAAACAAGCTCGTTTTTGGATAAATTTAGGTTTAAAGCAAGTATAATTTAGGGCTTAAATCAAGTTCATTGTGCTCGAATAAAGTACGATTTGCCTCAATTCGATCCCATTTATAAGTTAATCTAGCCTAAATCAACTTTATAATTCTTGAAACAAGTGCGCTTAAGGATTACTTCAACTTCTGATTCTCTTGAATCAAGTACGAATTCGATCTTAAATCAAGAAAAAATATGCTTAAACCAAATACATGATGAGATCACTTTGATCCCAAAAAGGCTTAAATCGCGCTAAAATCAACACTTTTGTACTTGGCTGATTCGGGCTTGATTCAACTCTTTTGTACTTGATTCAAGCCAAACCGTACTTACCGTACTATTGTGACCGATATGGATTGATTCAAGCCCGGATGGCTTGATTCTTTTTTTCAGTGTACTAATTTTTTCTTATATATAACCTATTCCTATATCTAACCATTTATTTCTTAAAAAAAAAATGAATTTCTTATATACTACGCTAATTTTTAATAATTAAAAACCTATAAACACATATTGATTGTAAAACGACTCCATCAAATGAAGCTGAAGGCCTTCCGCATCGTTGGAATCGAGACCCTACTGTAAGTTAAAAACCATTATTATTTTTGTCTAATACACATACATTTATTATTTAAGTATTTGTTTCATAAAAATATACCAGTGATGACATTTCTAAAAGCTTAAGATCACGAGCAAAGAAATAATTAAGAAAAAGTACCAAATGAAGTACTATTGCTATTGTACTATCACTGATATACTTGTTATGTATTTTCTCCTATGATTTACAAAAGAGCAATTCAAGATGATCCTCTCATTGAATTCTGTTATATTGAACTGTTATACATGCGTTTGTTTTTTTTTTTTCTTTATCTTAAATTTCTCTTTTGTAATAATGAATTTAGTAATCACTGATCATTTGTTATGATAACACGCAGAGATATTAATGTCATGCTAATGAGTTTCTTTATCTCTAACTTAATATACTTTATTTTAGTATAAGAATTATTTTTTTTTTTTATTATTATTTCAATATAACCATATGTTGTTACTATGATGAAAACGTAAATTTTTTTTCTGATGTAGAACTTCATAGGCGTAGGTAAGGTTTAGTCCTTTTAGGGGTTTTCGTAATATATTTTCCCTAAAACGAAAACCATGGTAGGGTGGGTTTCAGGGACGTAGCACTACAACAACGCTACTTGAGAAACATGCAAGGACGAGTCATGTGTATTGTTTTATTTTTTTTATTGTTGACCAAAGTGAGGCATTTGAATCGCACGTAAATTTTTTTTTATTTTTGTGGTACGAAATTGGAAGCGCGGAACAAGATCCCCTCCCACATCTCCCGAACTAGCTAGCTATCAAGTACGTGAGTAACGTTCCAAAGTTAGTCCAATGAAAATCAATTTCCTGTTTGGGAAACTGAAGAAAAACTTTTATTCGAATTTGTACAATAAAAGCACAGTACTATAGATTACCACATATTATAAGTGTGAGACATACATAATTGGCCATTACAACCCTTTAGTCAGGATTACGGCCTAGCTTGTCACATCACTCATGTTGTGTGTGTTAATTTTATACATGAGTCACGGGACCTACAGTTTAAAGTCGACTCCGAACGATAGCTTTTTGAGAAACTTTTCATGGCAATTTTATTTACTCTCAGAGTTTTTGCCAGAAATCTGCTGAGAGGAAGTCGCAGAATAAATATGTTTTCACATTTTGTTTTGATGTCTGACCTGGGGTTCGAACCGAGGCCTTACGTCTAATAAGCCAACACACTACCTACTAGACTACGGCGACTAGTGTCAGAAACTAAATTTTAATCCTGATTAAACGGTTATTATGACCAATTATTTATGTATGTGTGTGATTACCGTAGCGTATTATAAATGCTGTCACCAAAGCGACGACAAATATGAAGAGAAGAGTGTGATACCTTGCGAAAATGAGATATAGTTCTTTCAAGGTTCTGACTGGAATTTTAAATTCACAACTGAAGAGCATTTTGGGTTTTGGAAAGAGCAAAGTTACGTTTTGTTTTCTTTGCATCTCTCCTTTATCACATCGTGCCATAGTGCAATATCCATCGTGAAATTCATGTTACCTGTCATTAACTTTACTACACACTGTCAGATTGCTTTTTCTCGTCCAGTAACGACCTTACTACCGTTTTTAAGTCATTTAAGTCATTCTCCTCAACTACTATATTCCGCACGTTATACATATGTCTTCTAATATGACTTCTAATGTATAAAACATGGTATTTACATCCCTTGTGCCAAAGTTTTCTGTCCTACTAAAAACAGTTAAGGCCGACGTAGGTTAGGTTAGGTCGGAGTGGTAGCTCTGATGTCACAAAGCTCACTTGAGCACGCATAGCGGCCCGTTGTGATGCCACGGGTGAACGCAGTCCCTGTACTGACTAAGTTCCTCCACAATCAGGGAAAGAGAAAAAAGTTGGTCAGCGCAAGGGCTGCACTAAGGCCGACGTAGCTGTCTACAGTTTTAAAGATGTAAAAAACACTTGATAGAAGGACCATTGCGTGCTATGTTGAAGATATCCAATAAGTTAAGGACGCCTTGTTTCGGTCGTAATACCTTGTTATCACTGTTCAAACAGTAATTTTACGCAGGGGAAAGCAAATACAAAATGGTAAAACGATTTAATAGTATTTTCGTCTGTACAAGCTCCTTCGAATTGTTTAGATTTTTCAGTAGTGTCTGGTTTCTTTAGTTAGATTGTCAAATTGGCTTACTATATTAGTATCTTAGTATCAGAATAGAATCATAATCCTTTCGTATTTCAAATGAAAATATCAGTGATAGGAATACCATTGAAGAAAATCAAAATGTGTACAACAATTGCGGTATGTGACATAAGAATGTGACTACAATGGTTACGAGTTTCTCATTTCATTGAAAAACAAAGGCATGGTCCTCATGTTTCCACATGATATAAACACAAATATCGCAACACAGCAAGCACAATAATATTTCAATTGCAGCCTAAGGTACGCTGATTACGCATTAATTAAGATAAATGCAGTAGCAGCAAAGCTACAGTTCATTAATTCTTTGTCAATGGTGCCACTAAAACGTTCTTCCGCTTCCTATCTCATTCTTCATGCTTTTATAACCTTCGTTTCATGCATGTTATTATATTAGGAGCATTAGTCCTCACATTTCCAGCACAAATCCTCTTACTTAGAGCATTGCTGCGAATAAAAATAGATATTAGTCTAAAATAAAAGCATTTTGCTTGTTGTAGCGCTGCCTTTAAAATAATCACTTCAACGTACACACATGCATTCTATTTTTGAGAGATGACAGTGTTGGCTGCGTTGCGTTTATTGTGTTTATCGCATTAATGAGTTTACATTCTCCTCTTACATTCCTCTGATATTTCTAGAATATATGTATCTAGACTTGTTCGAACAAAAGTTTGGTTTGAAACCGTAGCACATAAACTTTCTTTAAAACTACAGAAAGAGAAATTCAAAACATTGTCAACACAACTTCAATATGTATTTTAAAATTACCATCACAAAAATAATAAACAAAATTCATAAAAACCAAAGTAAATTCATTAGCAACTATGAGATAAATATAAAATATAGGGTGGAATTGAAAGTCTATATAAGCGTAACCATGTACATGTATTCCGTCATGTTTAGACTTGGATGCTTATCAAAATTCTGAAAGACTCCACACCACAAACTATACCATTCAAGTATAATATTTAATCAAAAAATAGGTATTTAACTATGACATTGAAGGCTACAACAACACAAATGTTATCATGTATTTGGAGTAAATGGCGTTTGGATATGTTCCATTATTACCTTCAGCATTATTCATTTGCTTGTGTGCCGGACACAAGCATTAGAACGGACTTATAGAGTAAGTGTGGACATATATAAGGGTTGTCATATCTTCTTTTGTAGATAAAACATTAAAATGAAATTGGTTGTCCTGGTAGTCAAGTGGATACTATGCTAGGCTATTAGCGTGAGAGTTGTGGGTTCCCACCAAAGACTATATTCTGTTGCACTACACCGAGTATATTGTCTATGTTACTTAGCTGAAAATAATTAAATATAGTTTTTGAATGTATTGGAATTAAAAATAAAATAAAAAAATACCTAAAATAAATGATGAAAAATTTGCTAAAAATTTAAATTTTATTGAATCACAGAGTTTTTCATGTACAACTATGCCTTTTATTCTACAATGTATACCTATTAAATGTATTATTGTACTTTGGCAACCCTAAAAGACATTCCAACATATGATGTGCACTAAAATACCTACTGCTCCTGTCTTTCCCTGTCCAGCTATTATTAATAAATCTGGTTGTAGTGTCATTTAAGCAAATCATATGCAAATGTGTGCATTTTAAGTGAAACAAAGAAGCTGCGAACGTCAATAGTCTGAACATTTACGAAAATGTTTGTGAAAAGTTTTTATCTAAGTGCATGTATGTGTCCTAGAAGCATACATACACATAAGCCTAAACGAACCTCGTTGCATGTTTACGTACATTGTCAGACAAAACTATAGCACGGATCCCTTTATAATTAATAAAATCTATCATAACATTAAAAATCAAGTAATCCACGCTGTAAATACTCCTTTTATTTTCCAAACTATAGAGAAAAGATTTGTTTTGTTTTTTACTAACAGGAAGTGAAAAGAGCAGGGCAGAAATAAATCAAGTAGCCTTGATTATTTTTTGTGTCAATTAATTGCTAGAAAATAATAGGAATAAATATCGGTAAACTTAAATTAATTTAAAGGACATGAACACATTATTAATAAATTATTTCGTGGATTTTTGAAAGAAGCGAATGGAAAAATTGTTTATTTTAAAACGTCGACCTCCTTGTATACCTTTTATATGTAAGATATATTTTTAATATTGATAACTATGTTTTGGCAGCCGAAAATATTGAACTATTTACTAAGGCTTAAAAATAACCATGAATCGTTTTACTTTGAAAAAGAGAAAAATATGTTTGCGAGTTTATAGAGCAATTCTTTCATTTTACGTTCAATGTCGTCAGCCTAGTCTAGTAGTTAGTGTGGTGCCTTATTAGACATGAGGCCACTGTTCAAATCCCAAATCACAAACATGAATAAATATTTCGGCGACTTCCTCTCATCAGATTCCTGGCAAAAACTCTGAGAGTAAATAAAATTACCATGAAAATGTTTCTCAAAAATCTATCGTTCGAAGTGGACTGTAGGTCCTGCCACACATGTATAAAATTAACACACACAACATTTGTGATATGGTGAAGCTAGATCGTAATCCTGGTTGTAGTGTCCAATTATCTATGTCTGTAGGTATCGTCGGCCTAGTAAGCAGTTCATGCATTCATTTAATGATCGAGATCGCACCATATGTACCTTAGTAATATTGCTGCTGTAGTGAGAAGTTTTGAATAAAATTCCGAAATGTCGACTTGTCATCGTTTTAACTTGTTTCCATTTTTCATGTTACCATGTGGATTTTTATTAATGACTAGCTGACCCGACAGACGTTGTCCTGTCCAAATTAGAAAAAATGTTTGTGTTCGATTTGTGAATTTGTGAGAAGCTGTTTGAATTGTGTAAAAATAGTGAAAAAGAGAAAAACCACGTACTTTTAAATGATAATTTTTATTTATGTAGGTTTGAGGTGTGTTTAAATTACATTTGATTTGAAAATATGTACAGTATGGTGTTATATTTACATTTTGATTAAAATTAAAATAAAGAAATACTTTTTTCTGTTGCTTTGCAGTGATATCGTAGTTTCCTTCATTGCAATGCTTTATGATACACGACATTTTTAGTTTTGTTGCCTGGAGCGTAAATAAATAATGCTGATGGTGTTCCGATTGTCCTGTTGTAATGGAATGCAGCTCGATGAGTATTTAACGCAACATTTGTTTCTCTTCTTGCACGAACATTTGAATTTATTATCACTCGGTTGGATTCTTTAGAACTATTGTGTCTCATTCGATGCATATCTTCTTCGTTTGCATATTCTCTTTCTTCTTGTGTACGTGCAGAACGTGTTTGTGATAATCGATTTCGTTCAATTTCATTTCACTCTTCGAGTTGCTCCGCAGTTTGATTAGATCGAAAATACGCTTGATTTGAAGCATTTCGAGTTCTGCGACCTAAATTGCTCCTTCTTATTGGCGGCATTACAATGCGAGAGAATTTATTGACTTTGCTCTTACCTTTTAACCGTTTATAACTTCAAAACCCACAGTCTATAGTAGGTTAATCTATAAATTTGTTTGAGGTAACACGATTTAACTTATTTCAATCAATGAATTGATTTCAATGTACTTACAATGGAATCTTAATTCAAAAAAAAACTTATCACCGCCAGTTAACTTTTTTAGAAACACTTTAAACTTTGTTTAATTCACAGTTAACAATTACACTTATTTTATTTTTCGTCCACCGATTAATTTGATCCACAATTTCGATTGACCACGAATCGAACCAACAACTATCCGACTGCTAGTAACTGTTGCACTCACTACACCACTGCTTACTTATTTTATTGAGCGTCAAATACTGGTTTTCACACAGTAATACTATATTATTTTCTGTTTTTCTAAAAATAAACATGCAATAACATAATCAGCAAATTTAGAAAAATTAACTATTTATTTGCTTTGTTTGTTTATTTTGATTTTTTAGACTTTACTACAGTGCACTCTCTATAATATGAACAACTTAATATATGAACACTTTTTACTTCCATTGGCTATTCTAAAATATGAGCAGCTTATTTTTGTTTTTTAACGGATTTTATCTATATGTACATAAAATTACCCGACGATTTAATAAAAGTGGGCGAATAAGTGGGAGTATCAGTGGGCGTGGACAATTTTTCTTTCTGTAAGTAACTTTTGTAAACTATTGAGAACATTCTAAAAAAAATAAGACAAATCCGTCCAAACGTTCCAAGATTTTAGATAAATCGAAAAAAAGTGGGCGTGGTTAATTATTCTTTCAGTAAAACTTTAAATTTGACTACTAAGAACATGTTTTAAACAATTTAGCCAAATCGGTGCAGCCGTTTTCCGATTTTAGATAAATCGAAAAAAGTGGGCGTAAAAGTGGGCGTGGTAAATTTTTCTTTCAGTAAAAACTTAAATTAGATTACTACGACCATTTAAATAAAAGATTAGCCATATCGGTGCAGCCGTTTTCCGATTTTAGATAAATCGAAAAAAGTGGGCGTAAAAGTGGGCGTGGTCAATTTTTCTTTCCGTAAAAACCTAAGTTGGACTATGACGAACATTTCAGTAAAAAAATTGTCCAAATCGGTCTAGCCGTTCTCAACTGATGCAATTACCAACGAACGACAATTGATTTTTATTTATATAGAAGAAAGATAGATGACTATTATTTCTGATTAAACGGCTAAGTTGATAAGCAAAATTGTTGAATTTAAAGCCTTTACATCGTTCGGGCATTGAGACAACAAAAGGAACAAACGTTACGGTGAATGGGGAGCACAATGAATTTTTGTTTTCAAAAATTAATCAGCTAAGCATCAGTAATAATTATTTAAAACAAGACGATGCTTAACACTCTATTTATCGCAAAATCAATTTGGTGACAACCATTTCATTCCAGAAGTGGTCCTGTTCACTGCCCTCCATGTTGGTGCGATTATTTTGTATGCCGCTATGTTAAGTTATTGGTTTATGCCGACAAACTAACTTGAAGCATTGTAAAACAATATTCAAACCATCATTGACGCCATATGGACAGATCGAATGGATCGTATGATTGGTAGCTCTGACGAGCATATGCTTGAATTAATATTAAAAAAATAAATAAAATGAAATTATCTACAGGATTAGAACAAAAAATTTAGTTCTGTCTTATGTTATTATTTCAGCTTTTCAAGCTCTTAAGAAAACACCTTATATTTAAGGAAAACAGAAGAGCAATCAAACTAATAGATTACCACCCAATGTTTCCTATTAGTCGGTTTGATTCATTACATGGTTTGTTGAAAGTGAAAATTTTTAAAGTTAATAAGTAAAGTTTTATTCACAACACTTTCGTGCTCTGTTGTCGTTCACAACTGTATGAGTTCATTAATATTCGAACATTTACGATAATGTTTGTCCAGATTTTTTTTTCAAAGCGAATTTACGTATTTCGTTTTATATTTGTGTTTGAGTACATGTAGTGAAGGACTAACGTAATCCCGAAACTAGTGAATAGTTTATTACAAGGCAAAATTATCCTTTAATGCTTTTTGACAGACACAAAATTGTCATGTGACTTTGTTTAACGGTCAGTTATTTAACGTGTACTCACGAACATTCCCAATGGCACAAAAACCACCCACTAATTACGAAATTGACGTAAATAAGCTTAAAATGAAAAAGACCTATTTGATTAGTAAGGGAACCAAAAATCAATAATACGAGGAAATTTTAAATTTGAGCATAGAAGAAATAAATTATCTTAACATCGGATCTTCATTTGATAAAGTCTATCTTGTTGGTGCTGCATCGGTCAAATTAGTTGTCATTTAGCATTCAACAGTACGTGGAAATAACCAGATTGTTTTAATCAAAATTGATCTTCTGTTCCGACAATAATCGTTTTAACAATTTCACTGGTCTAGTAAAAGATCGACCAACACCTATGAATCCATACAACGCAGGAATTTCCGAAGACATTGCCACTGTCCAAGAGAGTATGCAGAAGAATCCGACGCAGTCGATTTCGAGTCTCTTATAAGAACTCAGCCATTCGAAGACCTCTATCCCAAGGTGAATTTATCTAGGGACAGTCTGAAATGAAATGGATTTCCCAGTTGAATCAACATCTCTTCAAATTTTTGTGTTTGGTGTATTGTCTGCATTCGATTTAGAATGCTACACACAAAACTTTCGTCTATCTCCATTTAGGGCAAAATAAATTCTAGAATCTTCTTCTAGCAGTCCCATTCTTTTGTGGTTCCACTGTATCAAATTAAAATTTAAACTCTGGTAGAGGTGTTCAACTGTAAAAACAAAGCGGACTTGGCTTGCTGGGCATGAAGCATAGTTCACACTTTTCTACCTTATTGGCACTGAAGACTGTGAATTCAATTTGAATAAAAAAAAGTTATGCCTCCCTCTCTCTCTGCAAACCGTATTTATTTTGTTTCTTACCGCCTTTGTTATTAAATTTCTAAATTGTTCGTGCTTCACTTAAGGTCTTTTCTACAGCTTCTCCTATGGTAACACTATCCTTTTTTTTTATTATTTTCTTGTCTTATTATTATTATCTGCTTTTCCTTCTGTAGTGACTTTATTATCTTCCTGGGCTTCTGTTACTATACGACTACAGCTCTACTCTCTTCTTGCCTTCCCTTATTCACCAACTTTATTTGTTAGGTTAACATTTCTATTCTAGCCAGTAAAATTTGCTCGCTACTGAGCGGGTGGCTCAAACTTCCTGCTCTCCTTCATAAACATGTCTGAAAATATATGGCGTGCACTGGACGAAGGAAAGTTAAGCTTCCTGTACCTTCTTACTAATTTAAGGCCTTTAACATGGTTGACCTGAGCTTACTTTCCATTAAGTTTCGGCATTTTTTTAACTTCTATGAAATTGAAACACGACGTTTGTCATGTTATCGTTTAAACTGTTTGAATGTGTAAATTCGAACAGCTCCCAATTTACAACATTAAGTGTGTATAGAAGTGAACCGCAAAGACCCCTTTGAACCCTTGACTACTTCGTTTTTCAATTTATGTATTAAGCAAAACAATAATAGCTATGCAGGTGCATACGTCTGTATGTAAATGATGTGCAGTAAAATTTTTTGCTGAAAATACAGTGAGACTTAATGATGAATGGGGTAGAACTTAAATATAAATAAATAGAATACGATCTCTACATGCGGTTCCACTTGTTCTAAGGACTCCACTTAGTTCTAGGTGAAAGTCATAAAAATATTATAACCAGTTTTTTTTCCTGTCAAATCGTTAGTTTAAGTCTGACGTGCTTTCGAACCCAATGTAACAAAACTTTGTTTCAAATCTTTCTCGGTGGACTTGATGATATACTTTTAACCTCCATTTAAATAAGCTTGCTTTCGTAGAACAACTTATTGGTCTGCATTGTTCATTAAAACTAATACTCTACAAGAGTATCCATCCGTGCTTCTTTACGGCGCGGAAGTATGAAAAGTCCTATATAAGGTGTTCGGTCCATTGCGAGTTTGCGATGATTTGTGCATCCGATCAAATAATGAGCTGTATGAGCTTTTCAACGATGTGGACGTTGTGCAGGGAAGTCGGCGAAGAGAACGACCTTGTTTACGATGGAAGGACCAAGTCGAGGAAGCCCTGTTATCGGTTGGTGTGACCAACTGTCAAAAGCGCGTAAGAAGCAAAGGCGCCTGGAAGGATGTGCTAAAGCAGGCCTGAAATCCAGTTTTTAATGGCAAATTAGTGAGTAAGGATGTATTTCTAAAGCGAAAAAATTTACAAGCGTATTAACATTTTTGCTAGGATAACAATCCTTCATTTATAAAACGTAGGGCGCCTTTAGCATGGGATAAAAAAATTTGATTTCACATCTTTGGAATATTTTCTCGCCATGTGATTGTTTTAGCGTTTCAATGAGAGCATATTTTAAAGCAACGAGTTTCATTGTCAGATGTAAGTTCAATAACAATAGCGGGTTTTGCCATTCCATCCAAATAAAAAGCATACACGCTGTAGTGTGATTTGATATAACTACTTGGAATAACAAATAGACACTAGCCTGTGTGACTTAAGCATGCTGTTAAGCAACAGGTCTTGTTGACGTCACTTCAATCGCAAGCCGTAAATTGAAAATAAACTATGAAGGAATATGCTTGAGAGTAAAGAACACAATTTATTATTGTAATTAGCTTATTTTTTTATATTGTACTTCAATTTATTGTTGTCGGCTTTGTTCTCTACCATTTATAATATTCTTTCATAAAATATTCTAATTTAAAAGTCAGTGACATAGCCTCGACGAATTTCTTACAATTAATTCGCCATCCTGCTCAAATGTTATCAGCTCCACAATTCATTTAAAAGAAACCATTTTACTTTTCTTACTTACTACTCAAATTGTTTAAATTGTTTTTGTTGTAGCTGTCAAATCAGTGCTTTAGAAATTATTAAACGTTTTGTTTCTTGTAATATCATACAACAATAAAGCCATATTTTCAGTCCCCCTATTCAAAGTCATAGTATACCACAAAAAAAGAACTGAGCAAAACAATCAGTACCAATTATTTTTTAAGAACTTTATTGAATCAGGTCAGGATCATTTTCAAAACACATTCGTTTATTTTTAATGGTACCATAATGTTTATCGGCATTTAAGGCTGATTTATGCAGCATGATATGAGATTTTTTTACAACAACCCAGTAAATGAAAATGATTTTTCAAAGCTCAAACAAAGACGTTTAAAACACAACAAATAAGAAGTCTTAATGTACTAGCTTAAAAATTTGTTGAATATTCTATGATACAATACATCTCTTCATGTCTAAAAAGTCAATATACTGACTCACTGCTTTTCCTGTAAAATATGCGTCATAAGATCTATTCTTAACAATTGGTTTTGGTAAACATAAAAAATACTTAAATTTTAAAAATATTGTTTTATGTTGCATTCAAACCCCAGCTCAGATATCAAAACTTAATATGAAAAAATAATTCTTTGGCGACTTCCTGTCATCAGATTTCTGGCAAAAACTCTTGGAGTAAATGAAATTGCCATGAAAAGTTTCTCAAAAATCTGACGTTCGGATTCGACTTTAAACTGTAGGTCCCGCCACTCATGTATAAAATTGACACACACAACATAAGTGGTTTGAGAACTTAGGTCGTAAATCGACAGCAAAAACTGATGTAATAAATTCTTTGTTTTAATAATGCTGCATATAGAACTGAAGAATTCTAAAGACATCAAGTCATCGAAAAGTTTCGTTTTTGTTTCAAAAAATTCATTTTAAGTTGACCTCAACAATGAAGTCGCCGTGATCTAGTAGCTAGTATGTTGGCTTATTAGACGTAAAGCCCGGGTTCGTATCCCAGGTCAAGCATCGAAACGAAATATGAATAAAAATATTACTTCGGCGATTTCCTCTCAGCAGATTTCTGGCAAAAACTCTGAGAGTATATAAATCTGCCATGAAAAAGTTTCTCAAAAATCTGTCGTTCGGAGTCGACTTTAAAAAACTGTAGGTCCCGCCACTCACGTATAAAATTAACGCACACAACATGAATGGTTTGGGAAGCTAGGCCGTAATCCTGACTGAAGGGTGTAATTGCCAATTATGTATGTCAACAATTTATTTTATTGTTAATAAAAATATTTTTAATAAGTATTTTGTGTCCTCTTTCAGAATGTCCTTTTTTATAACGGTAGAAAAAAAAAACGCTAATTTGATTCATACGCTTATGAAGAATAACCACACATCTTACTAGCAGGAAAGCACTTAGTGACAGTCCAAACTTAAAAGACGATTTCAATATAAAAAAGTATTCTGGGTCGGATGATATTCCAGCAGTGCCCTTGAAGATTCGTTTGTCTGGGAGCTGATCTTCTAGTGTCCTTACCTATTTTTTAAACTTGCTGGAAGACTGTAATACCGATAAATAAGGTTTATAGAAAGTAGAGTTAACCATTAACCACTAGAATTAAAAGGAGGTCCATTGTCACTAACTATATATTTAGGTAACCCAAAATTTATAAAAACTTTCCGTAATTCCTCACATACATGACTTGATTTTGTTTTTTTTCATTGTAATTACCTCAATCCACTTTGAATATACATAAAATATAACTAATAATGTTCTATTAGAAATTTTGCAAAAATCAACATGGACGCGTTCAAATGGATATCTCGCCTCCTTCCAAGATGTTAGTATAGGTTTATTTTCCTTTGACATGTCTGACATACCTTGCAACAGCTAACAAATAATTCTATATCCTGACCTATACCCGGCCACCATACGTACGATCTACCCAACGCTTTCATCCTTACAACTCCTATATGTCCTTCGTGCAAAAGATCCAATATGTGATGAATTAATTTTTTTTGTATTACTACGCGATTCCCACAGAACAAACATTTATCCTCCGTACTTAGTGAATTTCTCTTCAAATAATATGGCTTCATCTCAAACGCAATTTCTTTTGGCCACTCATTTGAAATCGCTCTGTAGACCTCTGTCAATATCCTATCATTTTGCATTTCTAAAACAATGTCATCTAATTTTAAAGGAATTGAACTAAAACCTATGTTATTAATGCTATCAGGTTCGACATCTGTCGGCACATTCAGAGGTAAACGTGAAAGCCCATTAGCATGTTTCATATCCGAACCTTTTTCATGTTTTATTTCAAAATCCTACATTGATAAAAATAAAGCCCATCTCTCAATTCTACTTGCTGCTACTCCTGACACATCTTTCTTACTACCAAAAATAGCTCTTAGTGGCTGGTGATCAGAATGTGTAGTAAATTTGAATCCATGAAACTTCTTAACCGAAAAAATTATAGCCAAAGCTTCTCTATGCAATTGCGAATTACTCTTTTCTGCCTCTGGCAAAGTACTAGACACGAACATTACCGGTTTTTCTATTCCGTCAATTAAATGAGATAAAACGCAAGAAATTATTATTGGTTTCGTCGGATCATAATGGGTTAATGTTTCTATATTAGCTAAAAGGTTCTTCGTCCTCTTAAAACATACTGCATGGTCATTATTCCACTGTCATTTAGAATTTTTGCCGTTTAACTTGAATAATAAATATAATTCTCCTGAAAAATTCGGAATAAATTTATCATAAAAATTAATCATTCCCAAGTAAGATGCTAATTGTGCCTTATTTTGTGGTTCCGTAGCATCTAAAATTGCTTCAATTTTGTCTTTACTTGGCCTTGTTCCATCTTTACCAATACGAAATCTCAAATAATTTAATTCGTCTGCGAAAAAAATACATTTCTCCTTATTAATCCTGACATTATATTCCTTTAGTCTATCCAAAACACAATATAACCTTTCCTTGCATTCCTCCTACCAATATATCGTCAAAGTACACATGAACCTTGTCCAACCCTTTCCAAAATTTCGCATATAATGCCATTGAAAATTTGAGGCGCAGTTTTCAACCCAAAAATTAGCCTAGTGTATTGAAGCAACCCAATATGTGTATTAATAGTCAATAATTCCCTCGATTTTTAGCTCACTTCTACTTGTAGGTGTAGCAGAATTAAAACACAATCTTTTCGATCAGCATGCACAACCAGAATGAATCTCTTCTTTATTCAGTATATGCTTACAAGCAGCGTTGTCAACTTAACGCGTTTCGCGACATTTTGGGTGCTTTTTTAAATTTTTGGTGCGAAAAATTCCTTAGTCGGCGCGTGGTGCGTTTTTTCTTTAATTTTTGGTGCGTTTTTTAATTTTTGGTGGCACCAAAGTAAATTCCACACAACTTTTTGTTTCAGTGTGACAAAAAACATTTGTACAAAAAAATACAACGCTTTCAGTACCATTTCATTCAACTATGCAAAATGTTTACAATCAGTTTTACAGACGTACCATTTGCATTGTTGACGATAGTATGTTTTATCTAAAGAAAAAGGAAAATTATGTTATATGAAATTTGCTGTCTTTTTTAGTTTTTCTTTTAAAAAAATTTTGTATAGAATTTATAAAATTCATTTTATTTTTGTTAAGTTTTATTATTATTTTTTTAAACCTTGAGCTGTGTGTCTTTTTTTTTTTTTTTTTTTTTTTTTTTTTTTTTTTTTAATCTCACACTAACCCACCCTCACCCGACCGCGGAGGGCTCGTCCCATTACGTAGGGACACGTACACACTACAGTCCGGACTATAGCGGGTTAGGGAAAAGTAAAGGCAACGACAACATAAATCAGCTACAGAACTTAATCACAAGCTGAATAAAGCAACAATAAACCATAACTACCTAAGACAAGAACGAGAATATATTTTTCTATAATAATTTAAAAATTAATGGCAGCATATAAGCTACGTTTAATATTATAAACAGTACAATTAAAATCAATAAAATCATAATACATGTTAAAATCATTACATAATCTACGAAAAGGAAAATTACAACCATAGTTTGTTCTATAAAAATCTAGGGAAAAAGGACGATAGTGCCGTAAAAATCTTGCTGGAATACTGAAATTTAAGTTACAAAGCAAAAACTCGGAATCGATATCACCCTTAACCAGATTATAGACAAAACAAACGCCTAACACAGCCCTTCTACGTTCCAAAGTTGAAAGTTTTATCAGACCCAATCTAGCCTCATAAGATGGAAACCCATTGGCATAATCCCATCCTAAGCCACGTAAACAGAATAATAAAAACTGCTTCTGCACAGACTCTATTGAATCACTATGACAACGATAGTATGGATTCCAAATAACAGACGCGTACTCCAAAATAGGCCTAACAAGTGAAATGTATAGCAGTTTTGTTATATAAGGATCAGTGAATTCCTTAGCCCATCTTTTCACAAAACCAAGAACAGCCCGAGCCTTGCCAATCACCATACTAATATGATCAATAAAAGACAGTTTAATATCCAATAATACTCCCAAATCAAGAAATGACGTAACAGTTTCCAAAGGGCAAGAATTTATCACATAAGTGGACGAAACTACGCTCCCGCGAGAGAAAACCATGCACTTACACTTTCTCAAGTTAAGATCCATCAAATTAGTCCCGCACTAAGTTACAAAGGAATCAATATTTCGCTGAAGAACAGCCTGACCATGGTCATCATCAAAAGTATAAAATAATTTAACATCGTCAGCATACATCAGAATATTACAATCAGAAATAGCACAAGGAAGATCATTAAGAAACAATAAAAACAGTAAAGGACCCAAATGGCTACCCTGCGGAACACCAGAAGTAACATAAACAGTCTTAGATAACACATTTATAAACAATACCCTCTGAGTCCTAAGGGAAAGATAGGAGCCCAGCCAACGATGAATAGTATCAGGAATACCGATCAATGACAGTTTATGAAGCAAAATTCCATGATCAACCCTATCAAAAGCCTTACTGAAATCAGTATAAATTACATCAGTCCGAGCCCTGGCAAGAAAACCCCTGAAAACATGCGTAGTAAATTCAAGAAGATTAGTGACAGTCGACCTACCTTTCAAAAAACCATGCTGGAAAGGGGATATTAAAGATCTCGTATTAAAAAAGAGGTAATCAGTCACCAGTTTCTCCATTAACTTGGGAATAGCACTGAGTTTGGCAATACCCCTGTAATTGGAAATATTGGATCTATTACCCGACTTATGCAAAGGAATTATAAACGAACTCTTCCAAATAGATGGAAAATGACCAGCCCTCAGAAGCCCATTAAATATAAAGGTCAAAGGACCACTCAATACAACAGCGCACTTCTTTAAAATGCAGGCCGGTACCCCGTCAGGGCCTGGCAAGTATGTAAGTTTCAGTCCAGACAAAGAATCAAGAACAGACTCCTCATCAAATGAATATATATTAGAAATAGAGACACTTCCCACCGAATAAGGATACGAAAAGCCGCAACTCAAATCAGGGCCCGAGTTCAACTGCCTATAAGTAGACTGAAAAAAGTCAGCAAACATATTCGAAATATCCAGGTAACTAGAGGATGATACGCCATCATAAAACATCTCCGTGGGAAACAAAGATGATTTACGTTTAGCTCGAACGAAGTCATAAAACGACTTAGGATCACTAGCGAAGTTCGACCTGACCTTAATCATATATTCCTCATAACAGTGATGATTCATCCTACGATAATCCACACGCGCCCTAGAGTAAAGAGCATAATCAATATCAGTACCTGATCTAACAAACTTTTTAAATAACCTCGATTTCCTGTTCCTCAACCTCGACAGTCTAGCCGAATTCCACGGAGGACCAGAACGCTCCAAACGACTATTCACAATTGGGACACATTTTCTAAAACATTTAAATAATACCTCATAAAAGCCATCCAAGATCCTGTCAAGTGAAAGAGAGTCATATGGAGGTGAAATAAGTACAGACGACCAATCTACAGAGGATAGTAGTGTATTTAAACGACTAAAATCCGTACGATGGAAATTAAAACGCCCCTCAACACCAGATGAGCGATCAATTACAGGAGGTAAACAAACATCAACTTCAATAGAAAGTAACAACGTAGGATGATAACTATCCTCAGGAAAAGATATAGGATCAATGCGAAATAAGGAAGAAATACTTGGATCCTCTAAAAATACAAGATCCAAAATTCTACCCATTGAATTCAATAAACCATTAACCTGGAAAAGACCTAGATCACACATAGCGGACAGAATTTCATCATAGGATGGAATTGAAGAACATGGCACTAATGACCCAGTCTCAGGTGAAAAATTCCAGGATGTATGCGGAAGATTAAAATCACCAAGGACTACTATAATCCCCTCTTGCCCCATTTAATCAATTACTTTAGAAATCAAAACGAAGTGAACCCTATAGATATGAATGTCAGAACAGGGGGGAATATATGAGCAAGTAATGTATATAGACTTTCCACGATTACAGACCCTAACGCAAATAAACTCAATATCCTCAGAGGAACACAAGTCAACCAATTCAGATTTGTATTTAGAGCAAATGGAAATAAGAACACCACCACCATTTTTAGACTTCCTATCGCGTCTATAAATATTAAAATTACTAGACATAATTTCAGAATCAAAAATATTACAATTCAGCCAAGTTTCAGTAAGAACAAGTGCATCAAATTCAAAATCAAAGCTACTATTATATAGCGAAGAAAGTTTAGACCTAAGTCCGCGAACATTCTGATAAGCAATTCTGAAATTAAAAGACGATTTCGAAGTTAGTTTTTTTGAGAAATAGGACCAGGCAAATTAGAACCATTCCTACGGTGGCCCTGCCTGACTACGAATTCCCGTACCAATACACCCTGTGGCCAAAACGAAGGATTAACAATTTCACCAAATTTCTCATCGGCAACATATAATTTAAATGAAGAAATACTGCCATCCAAAGATGGCCTCATCTTATAGCAACCAAACTCAAAAGGCTCACTAATCTTCGATTTAACGAAATATTTCACATCATCAACCGAAGTATCACATGCAAGACGCGACACAAAAATAGTCCTTTTAGGTTTAACAACAACCAATTCCCTTGGAGCAGAAGTATTTAAACCAGCGGACACTACAGATGAATATGTAACAGAAGACGGTTTCGAAGATGCCTGGGAAGTGACATCACCCAGAGGTAAAGGTAAAGGAGATAGAGTAGACTTTGGATTCAGTTCAACTAGATTCGCAGACCTCGGTATAGGAATGCTAGCTGGGTTATCAGCAATAGATGGACAAATGTCCACAATAGGAGTAAAAGTGGACAATGTATTGATTGTCGCAGTTTCCCCTGGCACAGAAACCTGCACCACATGCCCAGGAGCCCCAGAAGGAAGAGGGCCTAGAACTTTCTCCGATTCGAGCAATTCATTCAAAAGGCCATACTTCGAAAATAATTCCCCAAACCGACGAAATTTAGAAAAAAGAGATGCGAATTCAGTGTGCATCTCAGTAAACTCACGACGAGTCTCCATAAAAAATTTATAAAATTGGATGTCAACCACCTTACATTTAGGACAACACCAACGTAGACCCAAGGAACTATCCACTAATTGGTCCGTGGTGCGAGGAAGCAAACCAACACACTTAATATGAAACAATTTATCACATAACCAGCAAGAAATCTGGCGTTCACCCTCTTTCTTTACAATACATTTTGATGCCATACAATTATCCATTTTAATAAACTAAATATATAAATAAACAAACAGTGAAAATTATTTATATCTAAAAGAAAAAAAAGATCAAGTATAAATTAAAATGTAAAAACTAAAAACAAAAATGATAATAAATAAGCAAGAATTATAAGCAAAACAATATACATAAAACAGTAACAAAAAAAAAAGAAAAATAATAATAAAAAGAGGAATATGTACTGATAGAAAGAAAAATAAAAAAAACAGTAATAAGCTTACAAAAACAAAAAATTATCAAAACAAAAAGCAATTTTTGTTTTTGTTTTGTTAAAATGAAACAATTATTATTAAAATTAATAAAACTTACAATTTTAAATAAAATTTAGATCCAAATAAGGGAAAATAATAAAACAACTTTTAAACACTTATTTTAAAAATACTAAGCTTAATACACACTTAAAAATCAAAATAATAAAATTTGCAGAAGAGCACTTCACAAAACTACACACTGTCACAACAGAGTTGCCAGATACTTTTTGTTATATTTTTAATTTTAAATTGATTCAATAAATATTTAAAAAAAAAACTTCTAAATTTGGTGCTTTTTTCTTTAAATGTCGCGTTTTTTTCTACATTTTGGTGCGTTTTGAAATTTCAAAGTTGACAACGCTGCTTACAAGCTAGATAGTGTGTATAACAAGACAGTGTGTATAACAAGAGAGTGTGTATAACAACCCAGCGAATTTTTTTGCCATACATCTTCCAACTGAGACCAATGACAATGTAGATGCGACCAATCCAAAGTCTATATTCAGTTTCCACTTACATTTACACAGCGATGGCCTAGGCCGTACAATAGGTCCAACTCTACCGACTATGTAGGCGAAGGTCGGATGGGCCCAACTCTACAGACAATGTAAGCGAAGTTCGGATGGGTCCAACTCCACCGACATTGTAAGCGAAGGTCGGATGGGTCCAATATTATACTGATGCAAAGCGTACCTAGATATGTCTTAAATTTCTTTTACTGAAGCTGAACATTTCTTTTAATATAAAAAACACACAACAACACTTAATATTTTTAATTTATACTTACTTATTTTATTTAATTAATTATTTATTTTTAATACCACAATCACGGTTAAACCACTTGTATATTCAAAAACACTTTACAATATGAAATTTTACTTTTAAAGAATAGACAAAACAAAGAAACACCAAAAAATAAATAACGGGACATCGGCTGAACCAAAACAAACAACAAAACTATATTAACAATATGATGCTATGTACATTACTTAGCCATCCAATTCAGATGCAAGTACGATGGCAACATTTTATTCGATTTTGTCTTGTTCTTTAATTCGTATATGTATTTCATTTTACAATGTAATAGCAATAGGACTCATCCGAATCGGATGCTAGTTGTATGCTCTTAACCAATTTTATTTTATGTTTTCCTATTGACATATAAGTATACATTTGGACGAGTTTTAAATTGTAATAACCTGCGGACTGCTGGGAAGAGAGTGCGTATAACAACATTTCTTATATGCATACGTATATAAAAGAATGTATAAACGAGAACAAAAAAACATAACTGTTGTTCATAACAAGATAGTGTGTATCAGAGAACAGAAAGAGACCATTCACATTTGCTGACCATTCGCAAATTCATTGCTTTTACTCGACAATAATAAAAATGTGCATTGCTGTTTGTTTATTCGCTCCTTATTACTGCTTGCTATTTTACATTCGCTTTTTGAAAAAACTGAAAACATTTACACCATTCGTCCAGTATTCGTTAACATTCACACCATTCGTCCAGTGTTCGTTGCTTTGAGTGTATGAAAACAGAAAGGAAGAGCAAACACAATAAAAAAAAAATAATGAGAACATATATTTTTTTGGTTGTTGCTTTATGTGCGATTTGACGACAGTAAACTTTACTAAAAGTTTGATATTTTGGCAAAGAAAAATATAAAAAATGTTCTCCGATCAAATTTTAGAAAAAATTAATTGTGGCATTGAAACCATTCATACCAATCGTTAACCATTCGTAACAATCGTTAAGTATTCGTTGCTTTTGGGAGTATTTGTTTACATTTGTAGAAGACATGCAATGCAAGCATCATTTTTCGTTACACTCCGTTTTGTGAATGATGACATGTATTGCTTCACGGAATTGATGTATATTGTCAACATGAGGTTCGTTTTTTGTGATTGTATTCAAAATCCAAAAATTAACCACTCAAACCGTTCTCTGGTGTGTATAACAAGAAAGAGTGTATATATTTCTTATGTGCATACGTATATAAAAGAATGTACGAGAACAATAAAATATAAGTAACTGTCGTTTAACAACAATGTGCAACAAGAAAAAGATGATGCAATACTTAACAAATGGGAATAAGAAAATATGACTGTTGCTTAACAACGACAATTCTTAAATGCATATGAATTAATAGTAATGCTTGTTGGACATAGGAAAATATGTCAAATAGGGGAGTACACCACATACATAATTACATAACTCGGCTATAACTCGGCCATCCTGACAAACGAGATCACCTGATCTCGTGTCGGCTCAACACAGTTTCGACCTTTAAACCATTGACGGATATTCCCGATGGGAATATCCAATATTACAAGGATGGGCCACCCTTGTAAGGAGTTCTTGATTGCTGGAAACCCTCGACATCCTTCAACAAATACCTATCATTCCTAAGAACCTTGGCTATCCTATACGGTCCCCTAAACTTAGGAATCAACTTCCTCGACACACCTACATTCGAGGAAAAATTTCTAATCATCACCCTCCGAATATTCCCTCCCCGGCCTCCTACGCTTGTCAACATATCGCTTGTTGTACTCCTGAAAAGACTCCTGCCTCCCAGAGGCCGCTCCCCTCACACAGCTGTCGTCGACCTGTGTCCTGTGCTGAAGATCGTCAAGTACACATTCCCTAAGCGTATCCGGCACCGGACCCATCTGCCCTAAACCAAACAGCATCACACTCGGGTGCTGTCCAGTTGCCCTATGAATAGTGTTATTCAAAGCATGCTCGACACTGTCCAAGACCGTATCCCAGTAAACGCCATCCTCGGGGCGACCAAGTTTCGCCAGCATTGGACCTATACTCCTGTTAACCCTCTTCACTTGACCATTAGCCTGCGGAGAACCAGTCGCAATCTTCACGTGCCGCACACCGCATTCATCCAAAGCATCCCGAAATTCCGAAGAGGTGAATGCTAACAATACATTTCGGGCGACTATATGCCCTAAAGTAGTCCCACAAATGCCGTACCACCTCCCTCGTCTTGGTGGTCCTTGCCTCACAAACTTCGTACTCGCGTCGACAACAACCAATATGTGTTTCAAAAGTCTCCCATTGTCAACAGGTCCTTAATGATCAATGTTTATGATCAAACGGAACCGTAGACTTGGGAATACTGTTCAGAAAACCCTTCTCCTTCCGATGTTTACCCGAGTAAGAGATACATCGCAAACAATGCTGAATATGTTCGGAAGACTTCCTCCTTATGTGTGGAAACCAATAACTGCCCGATATAAGATCCGTCATCTTATCAATGCCTATGTGTCCCATCTCGTCATGGTATCTGTATAATACATGACTCTCCATCGCCTCCGGTACGCAAAATAACACCACATCGTCCTTATTAGTCTTCCTATACAAGACCCCATTTCTCATCTCGAACATCTTTCTCTGCCTGCTCTGAAGTTCCTCTTTTAGTTTCAGCAGATTCGGGTCCCTGTTCTGGCATATTACCAAATTCTCCTCAAAACTATTACTCTCTATCACCATCACGTGCAGACTCCTGCTCAACGCATCCACATGTTGCATGCGAGACCCAGCCCTGTGTTCCAGTACATAATCGTAATCCTGAAATTCCAAAGCCCACCTTGATATCCTTGGATTCATCTTCCTCCGGCCCAAAGTCATCGTGAGCGAGTTGCAATCAGTCACAATCTTGAACTTCCTTCCATGCAAATAAACCCTAAAACGTCTCAAAGCGTACAAAATAGCAAGAGTCTCTAGTTCAAAGCTGTGATACTTTGACTCCGCCTCACTTGTCCTCCTAGAATAATAAAATACGGGGTGCATCTTCCCATCGCCCTTCCTTTGCAAAAGAATAGCTCCAAATCCCACACCACTGGCGTCACAGTGCAGTTCCGTTTCATCCGCCGGATCAAATAGTGCCAGTACAGGAAATTTCAATAATTCTCCCTTCAGTGTTTCGAAGGCCCTCAATTCATCCGGTCCAAATTTCAAGACCTTATCCCTCCTCGTCAAATCCGTCAAAGGCCTAGCAATAGTGAGAAATCCTTCACAAACCTCCTAAAATATGAAGTGAGGCCAAGGAAACTGCGAACAGAATGTACACTAGTAGGAACAGGAAAATCCCTCACAGCGCGCAGACCCGCATCGTCAGCCTTTATACCCTCACCACTAATCTCGTACCCCAAATACCTAACAGTAGTCCTGATAAACTCACACTTATCCAACCGCAACTCTAGTTTATTCTCCACCAGACGCATGAACACCTCCTCAAGAATTCGAAAATGCTCCTCAATATTCCCAGTAGCTATCATTATGTCGTCCATATAAACAATCAACCTTCCATCCCTAACCATATCCGCAAAAACCTTGTTCACAAACTGCTGAAACACAGATGGGGCATTCTTCAACCCGAATGGCATCCTTAAAAACTCATACTATCCAAGTGGGGTAACAAAGGACGTGTACTTCACAGAACCTTCCTCAACAAAAACATGGTAAAATCCATTCCTCAAATCCAATTTCGTAAAGTACCGCTTTCCCGACAACCGGTCCAATAGGTCGTCAATAAGTTGAATCGGATAATTATCCCTCAGCGTCATCTTATTTAGGGTCCTGTAATCCACGCACATATGTACGTATTCCACCGGTCTTCTTTCTCACAAGCACTATAGGAGAAGCAAATTCTGACTCACTCGGCCTTATGTACCTCTTCTCCAAGAGTTCGTCAAGAATTGCCTGCAGTTTTTCCCTCTCATCATAAGACAGTCTCCTAGGAGCGCAACCAAACGGCTTCGGTTTCTCCAAATTAAGCCTAATCTCACTCCTCGTCCTAGGTTCAGACACATTCCCACACTCAATAGACATAATCGCACTCACGAAATCGTCAGCCCCCACACAACCAGCTGTTCCCAAATCACTTACCGAAGATCCCTTGTCCGCCAACACTAATCCTACCTTATCAAGAAAGTTCCTCCCAAGGATGCAATCAAATACCATCGCAGAATCATCAACCACAAATACATTAAGTCTGATACATTTATTCTCAAAATTCAAGTAAAATAAAATTCTGCCAAGAGTTTTAATCTCAGTAGCATTCAGGCTATAAAAAGAAATATTATTATGAATTTCGCGTTTGAAACTGATCGTCCGAGATACAACAGACTCCCGTAAAAAACAAGCAGGGCTTCCTGTATCCATCAAGCATTCTACATAAAAGGAATTTGCAAAATCGTTTTTAAAACTACACTTAAAATACCTTAAATATCTATTCTCTACCTTAGATCCATTGGTCTTACGCTCTGGACAGGCTGCAACCAGGTGGTTTAGGCTTCCACAGCCATAGCAAGCACCTACTTCCCTCTTAGGTTTTTGACATTCGTTGGCATAGTGTCCCAGGCAATTTCAGTTATAGGACCGAACGCCAGATTCCCGCTTCTCCCGAGTGTTGCTAGCTGACCCACTTTCTTTTAAAGATATTTTGGCAAAAGCCATCAAAAGTTGCGATTTAGTCCGAAAACATTGTAGGTTTGCATAGACTTTTAGATTCCTGTCGGGAATCCCTTCGATGACATAATCAATTAGTTCATCTTCAGGGATTTTTAGACGGTCCGCCAAAACAGCTTTTTCATTTAAGTATGTGGCGAAGTCCTCGTGGTACTGCCACTTACGATATTCGAATTTTCTGCGGATTGAAAGTCGACTTTCTTTCTCGCCAAAAAGCGAAAACATCTTGTCGAGCATGCCGTCCAAACTCTCGCACACAAAATTTGGCTTTAAATGCAGCCAGGTCTGAACCCTTCCTTTGGCCTTGGCCATTAAAAGCTGTTGTCATCTACGACATATAGCGTTCGAGCGTTTCGGAATTGGGTTATGAATACCTCGGGAGCAACAGAGCCATCATATTCCGGCAATAGCTCCCTCAAGAGCGGAAACGAACTGCTCACCTTGCCGCTACTCGCTTCAACACTTCCCTTCTCCGGCCGATCATTTGCACCGCCACCCGTCGCACCACTTTCATTTCGATCGTTTGCATCACCACCTCTTCCACTACTATCACTCTCATTTGCAACACCACGCTCGTTCGCACCACCACACTCATTTGCAACACCACGCTCGTTCGCCCCACCACACTCATTTGCACCACCACGCTAATTTGCACAACCACGCTCGTTCGGACCAGCACACTCATTTGCACCACCTCGCTCGTTCGGACCACCACACTCGTTCGCACCACCACACTCATTTGCACCACTATTTCCATTAACTTCCGTAACACTGCACAAAATTTCACTTCTATATTTCTCGAACTCTTCTTTCTTTTTATATAATTCATTCTCCTTCACCAGAATTTCGTTTTCCTTTCTAATAATTTCCAGCTCCCTCCTTAACAAATCATTTTCCTTTCTAATAATGTTGTCTTGCGCTTCATACTCACATTCACTGGCATTATCCGCAGTATTCGCCGTGGTGCTGTTGTCATCCACCGGACAGACACCTCTTTCGTCTTGCGGTACATCATTCAGCCGCAAAATCAGGGTACTTTTTGTACCGGTTGTCGGCAAGTTCAATTGCTGGAGCCAACTGCGCAATTGAGCAGCCGTATATTTTTTTAAGCATACGTCTTCCATTTTTTCTTTCCCGTAAATCAAAAAAAAAATTTATTTTTTTTGTGCTTATCCCACTTCTAAAATTGTAGCAGAATTAAAACACAACCTTTTCGATCAACATGCACAACCAGAATGAATCTATTCTTTATTTAGTATATGCCCTGTAGGAGAATCAGTAGCTGACTACAAATATAACCAACTTTAAGTTAGCTTTTATTTACTAACTTTAAGCTAACTACTACCAAAGAAAATAAAGTATAAAGAATGTGCATCTTAACATATTTTGGAATATTTTTCAAAAATATTTCATGACGCGTGGGGAAAGATAGGAGGGAAGTAAACAGAAACGAAGAGCATAACAATGCGTTGCTCTCATCGCGATGAGATCAAAGACTATAAATATATGAAGATGTTGCACTGCCAGTGCCAAATTTGTCGATGGCAGTACGGCTACTGCCACTTATAGTACTCATAGTACCCCAACCATCATCAAGTAAGATTTCGTTTAAAGCAATCTCCATTTGAAGAGCTCGGTCTGGGTATGATGACTCAAGTTCCCCTTGATCCAATGCACCTAATAGATCTTGGAGTTGTAAAGAAAATGCTAGTTATATTATATTAAACATATCAGTGTTGAAAAATTCAGTACTTTAGTACTTTTTTCAGTACTTTTCTATTTCAAAAATACCGCAGTACCGCCGCGACGCTTTCAGTACTTTTTTATTATTACATATTTTATGTGTTGCGCTTTTCAACTATTAATGCATTAACCATGTAATGCTAAAGGGAGAATTAGCCTTTAGCCCCGGTTAGCTAAACGTCCACGAAACGTACGTTCGTTTTTAGAATACGAAAAGCAATGAGAACGCTTGCAGAACCGTAATGTGATTTCGGTAAGGATTTACATTGCTCTTCATATGCTACAAACGAAAGTGTGTTCCATAACGTTCCGTCGACGTTTGACTACACGGAACTTTTACATTTTGTTACGTTCAGAATCTGTAGTTTTTGTTTTATAAGTGAGGAACACGTATAAGTCGTTAGTTTATCTGTTCCTTACCGTACGTGTATTAAATATAAATAAATATATAAACTAGTAGGTAGTGTGCTGGCTTACTAGATGTAGGGGTTCATACCCCGTCTCAGACATCTCCAACATAACGAAAAATGAAAAAAATATTCCTTCGGCGACCTCATTCTGTTAAAAACTCTGAGAGTAAATAAAATTGCCATGAAAAAGTTTCACAAAAATCTGTCGTGCGGAGTCGACATTAAACTGACGGTCCCGCCACTCATGTATAAAAAATACACTACATTAGTGGTGTGAGCAGATAGGTAATAATCCTGATTTAAGGGTTATAATGTATACATACATACATTTGTTTACAAAAGTACCACTTAATACAAAAAAGTACTCTTTAAGTTATAGTTCAGTACCATTTCAAAATTTCAATTTTTCAACACTGATACGTATATAAAAGAATGTATAAACGAGAACAAAAAAACATAACTGTTGTTCATAACAAGACAGTGTGTATAACAAGAAAGAGTGTGTATAATGATATTTCTTATGTGCATACGTATATAAAAGAATGTACGAGAACAAGAAAATATAACTGTCGTTTAACAACAATGTGCAACAAGAAAAAGATGATGCAATACTTAACAAATGGGAATAAGAAAATATGACTGTTGCTTAACAACGACAATTCTTAAATGCATATGAATTAATAGTAATGCTTGTTGGACATAGGAAAATATGTCAAATAGGGGAGTACACCACATACATAATTACATAACACGGCTATAACTCGGCCATCCTGCAAACGAGATCACCTGATCTCGTGTCGGCTCAACACATTTTCGCTATATATGTAGGTATGCTCCCATTAAATCAATTTACAAAAATTTTCCAGCCTGCCATATTAGCAAAAATATCATCTATGCGTGGTATAGGAATGTGTTCGCTCTCAACATAAGTATTTATTTATAGTACGCTTGCAATTGACGCACAATCTTATTGTTCCGTTACCCTTATTTACTATAACCAATGGACTTGCCCACTTACTTCTAGTCACTGGCACAAGAATTCCTTCATCACACAATCTTCTGATTTCGTTTTCAACTGTTTGTTTTAAACCGTATGGCACAACATTTGCTTTACAAAATATGGGAATTGCATATTCTTTTAACACTATTTCGGCTTTAAAATCTTTAATAATAGCATTTTTTGATTTTTTAAATACCACATCATATTTACCACTAACACCCATCAAACTATTTAAACCACTACTACACTAATCAAAAGAAGAAAAGAAATTTCTCCATGTGGGAAACAAAACATCCAACCAACTTCGGCCAAGTAACGGAACAAAATTTTCAAAAGTATTTAAAATTGTTAATTCTAAGTTATAAATTTTGTCATTTACAACCACATCTGTTCTTATTTTTCCAAATGTGCCTAATGTTTCTCCTGAAATCAATTTCATCTGACGATTATATTTTACTATTTTACAATTTGCAAAATTTTTATCCAAAATACTTCTACTCACAACACTTTCGCAAGCGCCTGTGTCAATCTCAAATTCTATTTCAATACCGTTAATTTTTGTTGTTATTTTCTGGGCATTTGACCTATTGTTGTTGTTACAATTGTTTAAAAATCCAACATCACTGAACTTACCGTCTGCTTCATTCGTCTTTACACTTGTCATATTGTTAATTTTGTTTTTCCCTTCTTGGTACGATCGGCAATATTTTTTTATATGTCCATATAAATCACATGCAAAGCACACCAGATGTTTCTTTTTTTGCTGTTGTTGCATTTGATTATGTTGTTTTCTGCCTACGCTATAGCTGCGATTTCTGCTTGTCTGTCGGTTTTTGCTTGTCTGATGTTGGTTACTGCGTGATGTGTGTTGATAACTGTACTTATTGTTTGTTGTTATTGTGTTTACATGGTAGTCGCTTTGTCTCATTATTTCTATTTGTCTACCCGTAATTTCCATGGCTGATGCAATAAGCGTCGCTTTCTCGAAAGTCTTTAAATCTGGTTCGTTTAATAATCGACCCTGTATTTTTGCAGATGGTATTCCACATACAAATTGTATTAGAAGTGCTTTGTCCTGGAAAGTGCCAAATTCACAGTCTTGCGCCATCTGCTTGAGCTCAACTGTATAATCCTGCAGTGATTCATTATGCATTTGGTTCCTCTTAAAAAATTTAAAACACTCTGCTATAATATTTTTCTTTGGGCGTAGATGTGATGTTAATTTATCGATTAGGTCTTCATAAAGTACATCAGCGTCAGTCTCCCTTTTAGGCGCAATTATCGATGTTAGCACTTTGTATAATTCGGGCCCACCAAGACTTACCAGGACAGATATCTTCGCACTCTTTTTTATTTTAAGTGAGTAAGTGATTTAGCCTTCTGGCATATAAAGAAAAATCTTCTCCCATGGTATACGGTTCAATTGATCCCACGAACATTGTCGTTTCATTATTCACTTTACTATCACCACTTGTTGATTGCAATGCCATTTTTCTCTATCTTTTTCTTTTTCACTTTTTCTTTACATAAAATTCTTTGCTTTTGCCGCGTCGCCAATGTAATGTTTCAAGCACGCGAATTAATGACCACACACTTTGAGGGTTGATGATAGACTGATTTTTTATTTACAAGAATATGCTTAATTAAGATTATGAGAAGCCAGATTATATACATAACACTCATAAGGATTTGGAATCAATAGAAGCTTTCAAGTATTTGAGTGTGGAGGAGAAACTGAATCCCCATTTCGAAGGATGTAATCGAACTTAGGGTAATTTTGTTTTTTCAATAATCGTAAAATATATAGTAAGTAACAGTTAAAGTAGTCTAGTAGGTAGTTTGTCGGCTTATTAGACGTAAAGCCACGGTTCAAACCCCAGGTCAGACATCAAAACGAAATTATGAAAAAATATATTTCTTCGGCGGCTACCTCTCAGGAGATTTCTGGCAAAAAATCTGAGAGTAAATAAAATTGCCATGAAGAGCTTCTCAAAAATCTGTCGTTCGGAGTCGACTGTAAACTGTAGGTCCCGTCACTCATGTATAAAAAAAATTAAGGCACACAACATAAGTGGTATGAGAAGCTAGGTCGTAATCTCCTGACTGAAGGATTGTAATGAACAATTATGTATGTATCTCTTTGTATCTCTTTTGAACGACCATATAAATGACGTAGGACAAATTATTTTTTCCTGTAAACTAGGTGTTATTCCCACAGATATTTTGACACAAAAAGAGATTAATTTGATTAACGACTATGACAGTTATACGAAAACGAAAGTTGTAGTACTTTTTCAGGATAATAACATAATCTTGACACTCCTTATTCCCCAGTTTTCCACAAAGACACTAACCAAAATATTTTGAATAAATCCATTGTTTTGAGTACATCGGAAATACTAGTTGATGGTTTTGATAGAATTTACGATATTCATGTGAAAGATGATTTAGAAAGAAATCTAATCGCCTTGGACAACGAATGCATTAAAAATATTTTACAGTTTAAGGAAGCGCAATGCAACCTGGAAATTTCAGAAAAACCTGAGGTAGTGGAAATTGTTCAAGGAATTGTTGTGTTTAAAAATTTTGAAGGAAATATAACCCATGATTGTGGTAAATTTAAAATAAAACAAAAAGGTACATTCTTGATAAAGTTTGAAAATTGTAAGATTATTGTATTAAATAAGAATTATACAAACGTTATTTTAAAAACGCATGAAACATTAGTTTTACCCAACCTAATGACAAAAATTAAAGAAAATAAAAATATGACGAAATTAGATATGAAAATTGAAAATTTGTATTTAAAGCAAATGCAATATGAAGATAATATTAAGGAGATAGTTCATAAGAGTAAAGAAATGCATGTAATTAGCTTAAGTTCAGATATATCGATTGTATTTTCCATTATCATTATAATATTCATTCTTATTAAAATCAGTAAGTTCAGAAAAAAATTATATTGTTCACCCGAACCAAAATTAACCACAGAGTATGCTCCGAATACAAAAAGTGGACCATTTCTCCAAATTTCAACATAATACCGATTGAGGACAATCGATTTAAGGGGGGAAGAGTTAACTCAAACAAAGTTAACGGACCCTATAAATAATTTTAAGTTCATAATTGTAAAATTGCAAGATCGGCGTCTGCAATAAATCGTTTATCTTGCATTAATCATTAGCACATTAATAAATAATAAATAAACTGATTATTTGGCAATAACAATAATCATGGCACCTTTTAACATAATTAAGTTAGTATAAAATCAAATAATTGTTAATTCTTAAGCTCTCTTTTGTTTTGTAATTTGGTAAATAGAGTTGGTCGTCGGACCAAAATTTAATTTTTTTAGAATTTGTACGCGCAAATTCTTAACTTGTATAACAAGAAAGAGTGTGTATAATCATATTTCTTATGTGCATACGTATATAAAAGAATGTACGAGAACAAGAAAATATAACTGTCGTTTAACAACAATGTGCACCAAGAAAAAATGATGCAATACTTAACAAATGGGAATAAGAAAATATGACTGTTGCTTAACAACGACAATTCTTAAATGCATATGAATTAATAGTAATGCTTGTTGGACATAGGAAAATATGTCAAATAGGGGAGTACACCACATACATAATTACATAACTCGGCAATCCTGACAAACGAGATCACCTGATCTCGTGTCGGCTCAACACATTTTCGCTATACAGTATTGGGCAAAACCTAAGAAACGCTGCTTGATTTTAGCTTCTGAGTCAAATTATATTTAAATGAACATATTTCAATTCAATGTTTTAATGCAGTTTTATTAGTTACTGTGTCATACAAAATTATAAAAAAAAAACTGGTAATTATCTCTCACCTAACGGTTTTTTTAATACAACAACAAAAAATACTCAAAAATTCATTGGGCAAAACCTAAGAAACTTTTAATATTTGGTATAATAACCCTTATTTTTTATTACTGCGGCGCACCGACGCGGCATAGATTTGATTAAATTATCAATTATTTTTGAATCTATGCGTATCCACTCATCCTCCAGACACGAAAATAAATCATCTCTGTTGGAAAATCGTTTCGATCCAACATTCCTCTTCAATATGGAAAATAAATTTTCGATTGTGTTCAAATCGGGCGATTGGGACGGCCAATCAAGCACTTGAATCCCTTTCGATTGTATCCAGTCCTTCACCAACTTCGATGAGTGTTTCGGATCGTTATCATGTTGAAACACCCATCGAAGTGGCATATTCCACTCGGCATATAGCAACATCTTATTTTCTAAAATGTCCCTATACACAAATCTGTCCATTTTGGTAGAAATTCTGTGGAACGGCCCTAGACCATGTCCTGAAAAACACGCCCACACCATCACATTGCCACCCCCATGCTTGACAGTTTTTTTACAATATCGGGGTTTAAGCCTTTCACCTGTATTGCGTCTCACACGACATATGCCATTGGAGTTGAACAAATTAAATTTGCTCTCGTCGCTAAATAGCACACTTTTCCACTTTGTAACTGACCAATCAAGATATTTTTTTGCAAATTCGAGCCTAAAAAAAAAATCAGGCATCAATGGTTGACTTGTTTTTTTTTTTTTGTGACGTTTTGTAAGAAGAGGTTTTTTGGTTTTTTTGTCGTGTGAGATGCAATACAGGGTGAAAGGCTTAAACCCCGATATTGTAAAAAAACTGTCAAGCATGGGGGTGGCAATGTGATGGTGTGGGCGTGTTTTTCAGGTCATGGTCTAGGGCCGTTCCACAGAATTTCTACCAAAATGGACAGATTTGTGTATAGGGACATTTTAGAAAATAAGATGTTGTCATATGCCGAGTGGAATATGCCACTTCGATGGGTGTTTCAACATGATACTGGACTGGATACAATCGAAAGGGATTCAAGTGCTTGATTGGCCGTCCCAATCGCCCGATTTGAACCCAATCGAAAATTTATTTTCTATATTGAAGAGGAATGTTGGATCGAAACGATTTTCCAACAGAGATGATTTATTTTCGTGTCTGGAGGATGAATGGATACGCATAGATTCAAAAATAATTGATAATTTAATCAAATCTATGCCGCGTCGGTGCGCCGCAGTAATAAAAAATAAGGGTTATTATACCAAATATTAAAAGTTTCTTAGGTTTTGCCCAATGAATTTTTGAGTATTTTTTGTTGTTGTATTAAAAGAACCGTTAGGTGAGAGATAATTACTAGTTTTTTTTGTAATTTTGTATGACACAGTAACTAATAAAACTGCATTAAAACATTGAATTGAAATATGTTCATTTAAATATAATTTGACTCAGAAGCTAAAATCAAGCAGCGTTTCTTAGGTTTTGCCCAATACTGTATATGTAGGTATGCTCCCATTAAATCAATTTACAAAAAATTTTCCAGCCTGCCATATTAGCAAAAATATCATCTATGCGTGGTATAGGAAAGTGTTCGCTCTCAACATATTTATCTATAGTACGCTTGCAATTGACGCACAATCTTATTGATCCGTTACCCTTATTTACTATAACCAATGGACTTGCCCACTTACTTCTAGTCACTGGCACAAGAATTCCTTCATCACACAATCTTCTGATTTCGTTTTCAACTGTTTGTTTTAAACCGTATGGCACAACATTTGCTTTACAAAATATGGGAATTGCATTTTCTTTTAACACTATTTCGGCTTTAAAATCTTTAATAATAGCATTTTTTGATTTTTTAAATACCACATCATATTTACCACTAACACCCATCAAACTATTTAAACCACTACTACACTAATCAAAAGAAGAAAAGAAATTTCTCCATGTCGGAAACAAAACATCCAACCAACTTCGGCCAAGTAACGGAACAAAATTTTCAAAAGTATTTAAAATTGTTAATTCTAAGTTATAAATTTTATCATTTACAACCACATCTGTTCTTATTTTTCCAAAAGTGTCTAATGTTTCTCCTGAAATCAATTTCATCTGACGATTATATTTTACTACTAGCAGATTGTACCCGGCGTTGCGGGGGTTATATAGTTTGTATTAGTTTAAAAAATGAAAAATGTTTTTAAATTAAAAAAAACAGTGATTATTTGAAACCGGTTTGGAAACCGGTTTCTTAAAAAATGCAATTTTTCAAATTATTCGGAAACCGGTTTACAAACAACCCAGTTTTTTGAATACTATAAGTCCTAAATATAAATACACTCGCCCGTTTTTCGCCCCTTTCCCCTCTTTTTGGACCCGTTTTGGTCCAACTTTATAAACGGAACACCTCCAATAGCTATTTGGGAAACTTAACCAAGCTAAATCGTAAAAAATACCTTTAAAACAGATGAAATACAGCATTTATGCATAAAGTACTAATTTTTACCCATTTTTTTCCCTTTGTCCCATTTTTTCCCCCTTTGGGTCAAAATTTTGAAAAGATTTATTGCCTATAAATATCCCAAATTTCAAGAAAATCGGTGTTCAGACGTGATTGGCTATGCACTCAATTTGCCCGTTTTTGGCCCCTTTCCCCTTTTTGGACCGCTTTTGGTTCAACTTTAGAAACGGAACACCTCCAATAGCTATTTGGGAAACTTAACCAAGCTAAAACGGAAAAAAATTACCTATAAAACTGATAAAATACAGCATTTATGCATAAAAGTACTAATTTTTGCCCATTTTTTCTCCCTTTGTCCCATTTTATTCCCCTTTGGGTCAAAATTTTAAAAGATTTATTGCCTTTAACCTGAAACGACAAAAGCTCGATCAATATCCCAAATTTCAAGAAAATCGGTCCAGGTGTTTAGGCGTGATTGGCTATGCACTCAATTTGCCCGTTTTTGGCCCCTTTCCCCCTTTTTGGAACCCTTTTGGTCCAACTTTAGAAACGGAACTCCTCCAATAGCTATTTGGGAAACATAACCAAGCTAAATCATAAAATATTACCTATAAAACAGATAAAATACAGCATTTATGCATAAAAGTACTAATTTTTGCCCATTTTTTCTCCCTTCGTCCCATTTTTTCCCCTTTGGGTCAAAGTTTGAAAAGATTTATTGCCTATGTCCTGCAGCGACAAAAGCTCTATCAATATCCCAAATTTCAAGACAATCGGTCCAGGTGTTCAGGCGTGATTGGCTATGCACTCAATTTGCCCGTTTTTGGCCCCTTTCCCCCTTTTTGGAACCCTTTTGGTTCAACTTTAGAAACGCAACACCTCCAATAGCTATTTGGGAAACTTAACCAAGCTAAATCGTAAAAAATTACCTATAAAACAGATAAAATACAGAATTTATGCATAAAAGTACTAATTTTTGCCCATTTTTTCTCCCTTTGTCCCATTTTTTCTCCCCTTTTGGTCAAAATTTTGAAAAGATTTGTAGCCTATAACCCGCACCGACAAAAGCTCGATCTATATCCCAAATTTCAAGAAAATCGGTCCAGGCGTGATTGGCTAACAAACAAACAAAAAAACAGACTTACAGAAAGATTTATAATATATATTAGGATTTTACAATTTGCAAAATTTTTATCCAAAATACTTCTACTCACAACACTTTCGCAAGCGCCTGTGTCAATTTCAAAACCGTTAATTTTTGTTGTTATTTTCTGGGCATTTGACCTATTGTTGTTGTTACAATTGTTTAAAAATCCAACATCACTGAACTTACCATCTGCGTCATTCGTCTTTACACTTGTCATATTGTTAATTTTGTTTTTCCCTTCTTGGTTCGATCGGCAATATTTTTTTATATGTCCATATAAATCACATGCAAAGCACACCAGATTGCATTTGATTATGTTGTTTTCTGCCTACGCTATAGCTGCGATTTCTGCTTGTCTGTCGGTTTTTGCTTGTCTGCTGCTGGTTACTGCGTGATGTGTGTTGATAACTGTACTTATTGTTTGTTGTTATTGTGTTTACATGGTAGTCGCTTTGTTTCATTATTTCTATTTGTCTACCCGTAATTTCCATGGCTGATGCAATAAGCGTCGCTTTCTCGAAAGTCTTTAAATCTGGTTCGTTTAATAATCGACCCTGTATTTTTGCAGATGTTATTCCACATACAAATTGTATTAGAAGTGCTTTATCCTGGAAAGTGCCAAATTCACAGTCTTGAGCCATCTGCTTGAGCTCAACTATATAATCCTGCAGTGATTCATTATGCCTTTGGTTCCTCTTAAAAAATTTAAAACACTCTGCTATAATATTTTTCTTTGGGCGTAGATGTGATGTTAATTTATCGATTAGGTCTTCATAAAGTACATCAGCGTCAGTCTCCCTTTTAGGCGCAATTATCGATGTTAGCACTTTGTATAATTCGGGTCCACCAAGACTTACCAGGACAGATATCTTCGCACTGTTTTTTATTTTAAGTGAGTAGGTGATTTAGCCTTCTGGCATATAAAGAAAAATCTTCTCCCATGGTATACGGTTCAATTGATCCCACGAACATTGTCGTTTCATTATTCACTTTACTATCACCACTTGTTGATTGCAATGCCATTTTTCTCTATCTTTTTCTTTTTCACTTTTTCTTTACATAAAATTCTTTGCTTTTGCCGCGTCGCCAATGTAATGTTTCAAGCACGCGAATTAATGACCACACACTTTGAGGGTTGATGATAGACTGATTTTTTATTTACAAGAATATGCTTAATTAAGATTATGAGAAGCCAGATTATATACATAACACTCATAAGGATTTGGAATCAATAGAAGCTTTCAAGTATTTGAGTGTGGTATTTTTATATCAAATAATGATGTTAGATTATATCATAAGTTTTTTGTAAGTTTTTGAACAAATTTTGTAATGATATTTACATAAAAAAGTAAAAAAGTTTCAAGTTAATATCCCAAATTTTTCCTACTTGTAATTTTTATGCAAAATTTTTTATTTTCAGATTCTAAATACATGTTATACAAAGGAACAACGTGTCCATATTATACAAACATTTTTTGAAAATGGCAAAGTCTTGAAGATGTAATCAGAAAATTTAAAACAAAATTAATCATCAAAACCATCAAGCTGATTGTTAAGAAATTTAATTTAATATATCAGCTGTGAGCAGAAGTATTGAATAATATCCCAAAAACAGCCATTCGTCATCGATCGCAGCAATTAAAAGCAAACTATCCACATTATTCTACATTTTGCATTATGAACTTCATTTATACAACCAGCAGACCACGCATTACGTCTGCAATTCCTTTCTTAGTCCATCGAAAAACAAGAAAAAATTAGACAACTTGAACAAAATTATCTTCACCGTCGATGAATGGCAACTTCAACAAATAGAATTGAATAGAAATCTTAGAGCAATCTATACATCAATTAAAAAGTTACGCTTTGTTTCGGAGGAAGAATCATCGGACATAAATTTTTTGAAAACGAAAAAATAAATGCGATTACGGACAATGGAAATCGATACAGGGAAATGATCCGTAGAGATTATGTAGTTTTAACAGCATGGTGCCACTTGTAACACAGCACGAGTAACAATTGATCTTTTGAAAGAAAATTTCAAAAGACGCATTATTTCTTGTATACCTATAAGAGGATCAAATTGGCCACCAAGATCGTGCGATTTGATATCTGCCGATTTTTTAAAATTATTTGATTTGAAAGTGTGCAGCAATAATCCCACAACAATTCTAGAGCTTCAAACCGGCGTTATCAAGCCAATATTAGCTATTGACGACAGTTTAATAAAAACGTGATTGATAATTTTGGTATGTCCGACATTTAAGATAAAGTAATTAAAATAAGTATTAATTATCTGAATATGTATCTATCTACGTGTCTGCTCTCTTGTCAAGGGAAATTTGTTTTATTAGCGTAGTTTTAATTTTTTTTTGCCTTTTTTTCTTTTTATTTTTGGTTTACAGGTTTACAACCTCATAAAATTAATGTCTTGCCATTTATTTTATTCACTTGGAAATATTTTTATTATTTAATATAGAGGGGATTAAGGAACTAATAAAGAGTCAACACGTTGATTAATGGTTGTAATATCAATTAAAACTATTGTCTCTGATTCAGTACAGTTCTTTTATTCTGTAATCCAAAGTGTATGTTTATATTTCTATACACCTCATGGCTTTAATGCTAATTTAGAATACAATCTCACAACCATCACCCTCAATATATTTTAATAATTGAGGCGACTGATTTGTATGTTAAGATAGATGATTTAGTATAATGATTCAAAATTTTCACATGTCAATAAGCTTTTATTAAAATATACATATATACATATGTACATTAAAAATATTCTCCTAATGGAAGAAGATAATCGATATCTGTTTTCCTAAGCAATAATAGACTAAGGGCCTTTATTACAACTTGCCGTTAAACTTGGATTTAGTTAAGGGTACCTTTAGTTAAAGGGAACTGTGAAGTTACCTTTAACTTATTTCCGTTATTACAATTTACAAAAGGTCCTGAAAAAAATTCTATATCACTCGACTTCGATAATAGCATCTCAGATGAGGAAAACCCTACTTCTATTGCTAAAAAGTTATTTGATGCCATCGAAGAATGCAAAAGCCCTATAAATCAAAAAATAGGGTAACTGATTTAGATACTCAACTATCTAAAGAAATAGATTTATTTACATCAGGAGGTGGTAGAGGTGAATATTTACAACCTGCATATATGTAGCTATCTTGGAACTATTTTACCAACAAGTGTTGATTGCGAGAAGTGTCTTTCAACGGCAGCGTATGTTGACAATAAAATTCGTTCAAGGCTATCAGACCACATGTTAGATGCTTTAATCTTTTAAAAAAATTATTTAAAACAATAATATACTTGGAATCCAAATAATTTTCTTATAACTAATGCATTTGCATATATATGAATAATTTTTATTTACCCTTTTTTATTACTTTTTGTTTGGTTTTTTTTTATATTTTATTTTTATAGACATATAATTCTGATATAATTGGAATATAAATGAAATTGTTAACAAAATATGTTTTTTTCATTTTTGTTATTAAGAGAAAATGGCGAAATCCCGTGATTTTTCGGGATTTTTGGATCTCGAATTATCCCGGGATTTCGGGATCGGGATTACGAAATGCCGAATCCCGGGATTTTTAAAAATCAATCTCGTTTGGCACCTCTAATGTATACAATAGATATGCAATCAAAAGCATAAACAAATTAAAGGGTGTCTCAGAAAGAATACACTTTTCCATTTTAAAATAAATGGAAATATTTTGACGATGGTTGCGATTTTTGTATTGTTTTGTATACAGAGACATATTTAAATTAAGTATGGAATAAAATATCCATCAAATGGTCACCACGGCTCTGACCACTTCCATTTTTCTTTTCATAATTTTTTTTTTGTGTGCAGCCAACACTCAGCTTGTGACTGCTATTCATGCTATGCATTGTTTTGAAATACAGGAAAGATAGTATTAGGAGACAGGAGAGGGGGTAGAATGCCACATTTTTTTTTTCTTTTGTAGTTAAGCATATATAATTAATATATTAATATAATTCTTATATCCTCCCTTTCCTATCTCTTCTCCTTTTTCCCTTCTCTCTCTTTTCTAGAATGTATTTGCAATTGGTCATTCTGACCTCTAGGTAGTGTACTCGTCTCAATGACACGTACACGTCTTCTAGCCCAACCTAACCTAACCTAACAGATCTGATTCCACCAAATATATAGAATTACCTTGAAGTAATATTATTCTGCCTGACAGTAATATTATTTTAGTTGTTGCCCACGCTTAACATATGATTTTAGCTTTTTAAAGCGATCTAACAGAATTTTAGACATGAATAATCGTCTTTTAACCTCTCTCGGCTAGTTTTGGAAGCTTTTGTTGCGTCAAACAGGAGTCTTGATCAAAGTTCGCAGTGTAGCATAGCTAAACCATCATTTTCAACAATTAATTTCCGGAGGTTGGTGCAAAGCGATAACGGTTGACGGTTATACTATAGTATTAGAGCAATAAATACTACACACCTTTTGAAATTGGAAAACATTTTTCTTTTTATTTACTATACGAAAATTAAGTGAAAGTTTTGTTACGAAGACTATAGATAGCCAGTATATCTTTCCGACAAACAAATTTTTTAACAAAAAACAAAATTATCAAATTTATTTTATTATTATTGCCAGTGGTGGTTGTAAATGATATGATTTTCCAATCATTTTAATTGGAAAATATTTTTGAAAACAAAAAAAATTTAAAATTATATTGCTAAGAAATTATGTACATTTGTGGTCATGTAACTGGCAACAATTGTCAATTTGGTATTCAAAATTCATACACTGGCAATGACATTTTGATGATATTCCACAATTGACTATGTTGGCTTCTTTTTGTTTTTTTTTCGTACGATAATGTACATTTTCCGTCTGATTTTCAGCATAGAAATTATGTTTTTACTTGAAGTGAACCGTAAATGTCAGGATAAGTTTAAAAGTACAATTAGATACAATACCGGACACATACGTCATATCTCCAGTTAAGTTGAGCCATTCCACTGTAGCTTTTTTGGCAAAGAAGAGGAATCCTAAACGAATGTCCTGAAATCCTTAACATTGTATAATTGTCTGTTGCTACCATTGTTCTTATGGCCTACAGCAGGATAAGAGTGTCACTCTTTGTGTCTTTATAATCCAAATTATCGTAACCATAGATTTCAAAGAACACTTGTATGAATATACCTATACATGCATCCACACCTTGTGCACGTGCGTTTTTAACAGTGTTAGTGGATTATCTTTTCATTGTAAGACTGAAGCTTTTGGTATTATTAGTCATTAGCTTGTGGTCACTCGACTCTTTTTATTCAACCGTATTGAAAAAGTGTTCGAATTACAAACAGCCACAATGAAAGAAATTGTAATAGAATGAAGGACTCTGACATTTTTAAACCACAGGTCATCTCAATGCATTTTAAGTTGGGTTTTTTCTAATTAATGCTAATGCATTTACGAATGTATTTTCGTATAGAATCAGTTTTTGTTTTATTTTCTGTTGCTATACGTTTTTATAACTTTACTGCGTGTGTGTCCGGTTCTTTTTGAAATACGAAATTCTGTTTATTTATATATTCATATTTTATTCAAGAATAAAAATTTTATTTAATAGTATTGGAGGACTAACTTAAATTAAGACCAACAATCAGGGGATGGCTCCTACTCATGCAGTGCATTGTGTTGAAATTAAGAAAATAAGTTATAGGAAGCAGCAAAGTGTTTAAGAATATTAGATTTGAAGCTTTCTATATAATAAATGGAATTAATGCTATGTTTACACGAGCCTTCGAATTACTTCGCTCTCTGTTTTGAATTACTTATATGAATTATCATGTTCACACGGCAACTTTGTAATTGATTTTGACAGTTGTTCTTCTTCTTTTTGTTATTAAATTATTTGCTGTGTTATTTGTTAAGAATGGAAAAAAAGTAAGTAAACAATTTTTTTTTAAATACTAATACATAAAAAATTTAAATTTTTAGTAAATGGAAAAGTTGCCAGCAACTGTAGCGAGCGGGCGTTATTGGAAATATGGCGCGAAAAAATGGGTGAGCTACGTGGTTGCCTAAAAATAGCCACATTCTACAAGAAATGGCTTATAACCTTGAAGCCCAAGGTTATAAATATACAGTTTGTGAAGTTAAAGTCTAGATGCACAATATGACCGCGCGGTATCGATAAGTATTTATAAACACTAGTTGATCCAGTGGTCGAAAATGTTTGCAAAATTTATTTGTACAGAAAAGAAAAGCAGCAAGTTGGGACAACAGGTGGTTCACCTTCTAATTGGAACCTTTTTAATGAGATGCAAGTGTTGTTGGCTCCATTCAAAAGTTACCATTCAGATAATTTAGTAGTCGACAACATAAATAGTAAGTAATAAATTGTTTAATTATTGATATTTTCAAATTGCTAATTCATTAATATAATCTTTTAAGACATTTATTCATCTATAGCCGCAACACCATCGCTACCCACGTCTATAGTTTCACCACCATCATCGCCTATACCTACAACCTCATCACCGTCACTACCCATGACTTCAGCCTCATCACCCATGCCTGCCGCTTCATCATCATCGGCTTCATTATCATCATCCCCATCCATAACATCGTCGACCGCTGCAAGGAAAAAATTTAAACAATTGAAAAATGTTTCAAAAATTTTGAAAAACAGATGGAGAAGATACACGACAATATTCAAAAAACCTCACAAGGAGTACTGGAAATTGAGGAAGAAAAAAAGAAATATTAAAGACGTACATATGTCGAAAGAGAAGCCAAACTTCAAGAATCTCTTCTTGAATTTTTTAAAAAAAATTAGTTTTTTTTTTTTAGGATTAGATTTAGATTTTGTTTTTTGTTTGTTGGTCAAAATGAATTTTTTAAAAGGCCTTATATTTATTTCATTTTATATTTAATTTTTAGTTTGGTTTTAGCCATAGATTAACTGATTGTGATCTCATTGTGCCTCTATACCATAGATGCCCATTTCATAGTGCTTTTGCGCAAACTAAAAACACACATATTCTTATTCTCTTTGGTTAGTCGTCACTCAGCCAGCGACGAATGCACATGCGTGGCGGGTGTACGATTTTTTTGTAATATTTTTTGCTTAAAGCACTGAAAAAAATTTACTATGACTTACGAAACATATTTTATGATAAAAAATGCGTTTGGTGATGCTCAATGCATTTTATGTTATAAAATATTGAAGGAATGTAGAGAATATGCTTTTAGAAGGCACTATTGTTCTTATCATAGTGATATGGATGATTTTAATGATTTATTTTTTAAAAATAAAAAAATTTATTTGGAAAAATTGAATTAGTGGTTACTTGAAGAAGAAAGCAATGAAAAAACCTCAGAAAATAAAATGTTAAAAATGGAGTTATTAAGCTTAATAAGCTTGGATATTGTTAGTCATGGTAGACCATTTTCTGATGAGGAGTTCATTAAAAAAATTTTAAATAAATATTTTCAAAAACTTAATTTTAAGCTTATCGGAAACCTTCCATTGTCACGCAGTAGTGTTATTCGGCGCACTGATCAATTGGGGGCATCTTTAGAAGCCGCCATTGTAGAAAAATTTCTATTCCAAATTTTATTGTAAATTCCGCTTTTTGATTTTTTCCGTATATTTTATTTCAGTTTACACAACTTTTCTTTCAGTGCAGTTCTCTCTCGCTCACCAATACTACTACAGTTTTAGCTTTGTGCATCCCTGCTCTATACTAAGTATTCATCCAAATATTTAAAATATGAATTTTGTGATAATTAAATTTTTTATAATTAAAACTTACATAAATAATTAGAAATTGCTTGTCTTATTATTTCTGGATTTTGTCTACTGGTTTGGTCTGTAAGCGAAACAATGTAATCAGGATAAGATCGGTTTGCTTCCATTTTTTTAAATGTTTTTTTTTTTGGATTCCATTATTGTTTACAATATTTATTTGTTTATATTTTTTGTGCTTTGACAGCTGGTGATTGCAAAAATACAATAAAATTAAGAGATTACATTGATTTTTAAGTAATTCGCAGGGTAATTGAAATTGAATTACATACAATTTGGGTAATTCGCTTACAAAATTTTGTATGGTGAATTACGAAATTCAGCACAATTGGATGTTGAATTACGAATGAGAGAGCGAATTACGAAAAATTCCACCTACGGATAATTCGCAGAGAACGAATTCTGTCTGTAATACGTAGTACGATCTATTGCCACACGACCACAATCGAATGTGCTCTGTGGGAAAGACGAGCGTTAGGTAAGAATATACGATTTTCTCGCTAAAGGGAAATCCGTTGTAGTAGCGACAAAATAGACACATTGCGATGATGAATCAATGGAATTATTAAAGAGCATCTTCGCTCTCTCCCGTACGAGGTCGAGAAGGTTCAAAGTAGACTGGGGCCACCGGCCCATACATAAGAGTTATATCTCATTATCGTTCGGTGTAAATAGTAATAGTAATAGCCAGTTGAAGAAATATGCTGATGCCAGTGAACATCATGTCCAGAACATCAAGAGCTTCTGACTCTCTAATATTTGCACCACCCATAACTACGGATGAGACAATATTATTGCTGCAGTTTTTAGTCAATAAGCAATTCCATCTCCATTCGGAGATTGACAGTATGTCCGAGACAGTATGTCGAGTATCATATTAAGCCTCTTCGCCACCTTCCATCTCCAAAGGACTCGGCCTACCATTAAAAGAATGTGAATAATAAATATTGCAGTCATCTACATAAAAGTAGATAGGATTGGAAGTTGGAGAAAGAACGTCGTTAATGAAAATAAGTAATAGAGTTGAAAATGAAACATAACCTTGATGTAACCAAGTTTTTAACCTGATCTCAGCCATACCTGAGGAAGCTCGATATAAATGAGAGAAGTGACTACCAATACCAAAAATAATAAGTTTCGATTGAGGTGCAGCGTGCAATGCGCTGTCAAATGCACACATATATAGATAATGGATCATTACGTCCTAGTTTCTCATACCACTTTATGTTGTACGTGTTAATTTTATACACTAGTGGCGGGACCTACAGTTTAAAGTCGATTCCGAACGACAGATTTTTGAGAAACATTTTCATGACAATTTTATTTACTCTCCGAGTGCAAGAAATCTACTGAGAGGAAGTCGTCGAAGATCTTTCATATTTCGTTATGTTCGAGATGGCTGGCCTGAGGTTTGAACCGAGACCTTACGTCTAATAAGCCAACACTCTACCTACTAGACTGCAACTTCATCAGAAATACATAATTTCTTTTATTTTGATTGCAGTCTTCGAATTTACGGCAAATAAATATTTTACAAAATTTACTTACATTTACTCTTATTTTTATTATTTAGTATTTCTAAGTTTTTTTCAGTTTCTTTCGCACTCTCATCCGTCGCACATTGGGGTTTTTGATGCCTAAAATGGGAATTAAATCGTGGGAGCTTTCCTGGTTGCTTATTTTAACTTTTTTTGGTTTATTTCGCTTAAAGAAGATAAATCCATAATAAAAAAATCGTGACCTGAAGTACATAAGGGCCTAACAACCAAAAAATTCAAAATTGAGTTTTTGATTGATTCTGATGTACTGCTTCAAAATATATGTTCTGACAAAATTTTTTAATCTAATCTCAAAGATTATCTACCAACCAGATAAGAATAAGAATATATGCATATAAGAATCACTATTATCATCGCTGACATCGATTTCATCATCATCTAGATTTGAATCAAATATCAGTAAACACTTTGCCCCTATAGGCAAATTACGTGGGGTTTCTCCTTTTAATTTTCTCATATTTAATATGACAGGATCCGAAGTAATTAATAATATTTTAAAAATATCTTCATTCGAGCTTCTCCGAGAATAATTCTCCCTATAATTTTTGAAGTCTTTGTTTCGGTCTACTTGCGCTTCCTCAGTTATCTGCCCTATTGGTATTAAAGAGTGGTTTATTACTTCTGGTCCGTAGATTAGAAATTTGGGGGTTGGGGACATATAATACCAAGGATATAATTTTACAAAAATTTACATACATATTTGTATTCGTTTCAAAACAAAAGCTGAAGGGGATTTAGATTAAATTTTTAGAATTTGAATTCTGATTATTAACGTTTTCTGATTATTTACTGCATACAAAGACCTCGTTGTCATCAATATATTGAAGATTAATTGCAATTTGTCCAGTATTTACGGTTTTAAGAAAAATACAGTTGTTAGTTATTGCTATTGCATGTTGCAACAAATTTTTAACTACAATATAACGACGCCGATTAAAAAGTTTGTCGAACAAGGGAAACAACAACTTTAGTAACAAAGTTGTAACACAAATGAATATGCCAACAGCCATAACACTACAGTATTTGTTTTCAGCATTCATAGAAAACTCAGACGAATGAAAACGGAAAATAAGAATAAAAACTTATTGTTACGTACAGATATGCATGGTTAATGAAGTTCATTGTGTGACTATTACTGTGTCAGTATCAGAGAGATATAAAAAAGTGTTTACCAAAATGATACATTTTGCCCTTTTTAGTTTAAATATTTTATTTTTATGCAGAAGTGTTTCAATAAAAAATTAAATTTAAGAAAATACGTTAAACCTAGCTAACCTTATAATTTTTTCAAAAATAGATGTATTATTCGATACTTTTTACAATTTAACAATACATTCTGTTTTTTACTTTGTCGCTTTTTTGGACACAAAACAGAATTTTAATTTCAATCTAAAATTTATTAACCGTGGATCGAGCCTTAAAAAAACTTCATAATTCTAGCTTATGTATCACTTTTGATACATACTTGTAGCACATAGCATTTTCACGATTATTGATAGATTTTGTTAAAAAATTTTAATATTTTAATTTATTTTAATTCATTTTAATAAAACTAGTTTATATTATTATATTTTATTATCACTTTTATGAAATTTACGCCAAAATTTTTGACATGAGTTTACAGAGTTTGGTGAGTTATTTGCTACATATCCTAATTTGGATAAATTTGTTAGTAATCAACATCCTGCATCACCTAAACGTAAAAGGGATGGTCTGAGATCTGCTCAAAATGTTTCTCCATTACTACCACCTGCTGCTGATCCGAATGAGAATGTTGTAATAACTCCATCTTGTGAATTGCAACCGTCATATTCTTTGAATAATAATTGTACATCACCGTCCACAAATTTAATTTCACCATTACCTCGTGCTGCTGATATTTCGTCCGTAACTGTAAATTCTAATAACTCACAACCTACTTCAAGTTACTCGAAAGCTGCTGCAAATGTCACTAATATTAATAACACCTTGATAACCTCACCTAAGCCGTTAAGAGTCATACCACCTGCTAGAAGCATTTTTATCTCACGTTTAGCTTCTGACACTGCCATAAAGGACATTGAATTTTATATAAGATCTAAAATAGGTGACGGGATTAATTTATCGATTCATAAATTTACATACTCGCAACCGAGAACAATATCGTCTTTTAAAATTACAGTTCCGGACGAATACTTTGAAAAAATACTTGATATTAATTTTTGGCCTGCAAAAACATATGTCCGGGAATATGTTTCTTCTGAGAGACAAAGGAATAATATTGTACGTCTACCTACACCGCAAATTACAAAAAACTAAATATTCACTGTGATAGTTTATCAATAGTATATCAAAATGTTCGTGGATTAAATACTAAATTGTCTAAACTCTTTGTTAATAGTCATGATTTTATGTATGATGTAATTATCTTTACTGAAACTTGGCTTAATGACAGTGTTTTTAATGAGGAAATTCTGTGTAACAAATATCAAATTTATAGATACAATCGTAATACACGCAGAGGAGGTGGTGTATTAATTACTGTCTCTTCATTATATCCATCGGAACAGTTTGTAACCCATACTTCTAATATTGAATTTGTTGCTGTTGTTGTAAAATTAAAAACGTCTAAAGTCTTCTTCTCTTGTTCTTATGTTCCCCCTGATTCTGACTATGCTGTTTACTCTGATCATGTTGACGCAATAACATCTGTTGTCCAATGTGCTAAAAAAGATGATTCTGTTTTTGTTATGGGTGATTTTAATATACCCTCAATTGCATGGAAACATGTACCTGATGTGCCTTATTTAATTCCGATTAAAACTAAAACTTGCCATGACGTATTCCTAAACGATATTTTTGGACTATCACTATATCAAATAAACTCACTTTGTAATGACTTTGGAAAAATACTGGATCTTGTATTTGTTAATGATGTTAATCACTGTAGAGTTTTACGTTCTGAACCTGTAACTTTGCCTGAGGATCGATATCATCCAACCTTAAAGACTAATTTTTTCCTTCCAACTAATTTCAGAGCTAAGCCTTCTAAAATTAGTAAAGTTTACTGTTTTAATCGAACCAATTACCATTTGTTTAATGACATGATGAAAAATACTTGTTGGAATGAAACCTTATCTATTCCTGTTAACAATGATTCTGATATTGACTTGATGATTTCTAACTTCTATAAGAAAGTGCATTCAATAATTGAAATTTGTGTTCCCTTAAAACCGTCATATACTCTGGTTGGTTCACCATGGAATTCGAAACAACTGTCGCGACTGAAAAATCAAAAGAACAAGTATTACAAGAAATACAAAAGTTCTGGCTCCATTATTGATTATGGAAGATATTCTATTTGCCGGTCTGAATATAACATTCTAAATCACTTATTATATAAAACATATATGGATAAAATGAAAAATAATTTTATTAAGAATCCTAGATCTTTCTATACGTTTGTAAATTCCAAGAGAAAATCTACTGGTTATCCATCCTTTATGAAATTTGCTGATAAAGAATCCGGAAGTGTTGATGTCATATGTGATATGTTTGCTGATTTCTTCGCCAGTACTTATTCTACCTCTGCTTACAAGAATACAAATAATTACCCTTTCCCGCTGACATCGGCTCAAGTAATATCTATTCCAACTTTTAGTGACTGCGATATTTTGGGAAACCTGAAAAGTTTAAAGATGTCTTTTCGTCCTGGTCCTGATGGGGTTCCAAGTTGTATTTTAAATCGATGTGCAGAATCATTTATCACACCATTAGTCATGTTGTTTAATACCTCGATTAATCATGGTTATTTTCCTGTGTTTTGGAAGGACTCGTATATAATACCACTTTTTAAATCTGGCAATAAGTCTGATGTTACAAATTATAGGGGCATCGCAAAACTGAGTGCTATTCCAAAAATGTTCGAGAAACTGATTGCCGATTATTTGGTTCATCATACTTCATCGTTATTATCACCTCATCAACATGGTTTCCGAAAGGGCTGCTCAACAACGACTAATGTGCTTCAGTTAACATCCATGGTAAATGCGGCCTTTTCTCAACAGAAGCAAACTGATGTAATTTTTACTGATTTTAGCAAAGCGTTCGATAAAGTGAATCACAAACTACTGTTAACTAAATTGGATTTAATGGGTGTAAGTCATAGGAGTTTAAGATGGCTAGAGTCGTATTTAACTGGTAGAAAGCAGACCGTATGTGTGAACAATAGCTTATCTAAGTATATTTATGTGCTATCTGGTGTTCCTCAGGGCAGCCATCTTGGTCCACTTCTTTTTTCACTGTTTATAAACGATCTTCCCAACATAATTAATTTTGCCAATATCTTGATGTATGCTGACGATGTAAAAGTTTTTCTCTCCTTTAATAATTTCATCGAGCATATGTATCTTCAAAATGATCTCAATAATTTCTTTTTGTGGTGCGAGTACAACATGATGGAGCTAAATATTAAAAAATGTAAATGTATGCGGTTCTCAGGAAATAATTTTATTACGGTTAATTACATGCTTGGAGGTCATCAATTGGAGAATGTTGACTCTTTTATTGATCTTGGGATCCTATTAGACACAAAATTAAACTTTAATGATCATATCACTTTGACTGTAAATAAGGCAAGAAGCACTCTTGGCTTCATAAAACGTTGGGCAAAAGAATTTTCTGATCCTTATATTACGAAACAGCTCTATGTATCACTTGTCAGACCAATTTTGGAGTATGGATCCATTGTATGGGATCCTCACTATGATGTTTACAGTGAACACATCGAATCTGTGCAGAAACAATTTCTTCTCTTCTGTTTGCGTGGCCTTGGATGGAATTATTTAGATTTGCCTCCATATACTAGCAGACTGGCATTAATAAAACTACCTACTCTTAAGAGCCGTCGAACGATGTTAAATATATCCTTTTTGTTTAACCTGATCAATGGTAATATTTGCTGTGAATTTCTGTTATGATCGGTTAAATTCAATATTCCTATTCGTAATTTCCGCTGTTATAATCTTATTTATATTCAATTCTGCAGAACTAATTATGCTGTTGCTGATCCGTTGACTAGAATTTGCCGTCAATTTAATTATTTGTCAGACTTTGTTGATTTTTCTTTAAATTCTTGCGTTATAAAACGAAATATTATTGTTTTTCTTAATTCATAACTTTTCATATTTTTATTGTAACAATTACTTGTACATATTTTTGAAAAAACTGTTTGTAATTGTATTAAATTTTATTCGTACCTATTTTTGTTATTAGTCAGTAAGGAATTTGTCCATTGACTTAAATAAATAAATAAATAAATAAATAAATAAATAAATGATGTACGTTGCAGTATGGTTTTTTACGTAAAAATCAAATACTTCATGCCAGATTGGTTTTATTTTTATCTAAAAGGCAATAATTTGGAATCTAGCACACGTGCTTGCGGCAATTTATAAGTTTTCAATTGTTTAGATGGGGCAGCTTATTGTCTCTCGCATCAGTAACACTCTCAATTGAGGGCTGGCTGAAACCTAATGGTAGAAACCATTGTTATATTTCGTTAGAAATATTTGTTTTCAATGTCATGTGAGGTAAAAAATTTCCCGTAGCAATAGAACATCAATTATTTCAATAACAATACCCTCTCCTGGGTCCCTCTCTGGTTTCCCGGATACGGGATTCTACAAATACGGCTGTAAGTAGTTGCTACGCACGTAGCATGTACTTGAATGTAAAACTGCCAATTCGGTTTCGGTGGACCGCGAAATTTATATCGACCATAAAATTCAATTAGTTACTAATCTAGAGCGACAAAATTATTGGGATTATTAAAAGCTGAAAGACTTTCAGCTCATTTTTCAAAAAGGCGTAATAGGTGTACATTTTTCATCACTTCCGAGTAGCACATTATCAAAGCGAATGATTCCGTTATCTCATACGTACATAGTTGACCGAAATATTATCCTTCTGTAATATCAATGAAATAAAACATAGTAGGAAATACTTTTTTATAATGTTTGTCGATCACGTGAGATAAATATGAGAAGTGCAGTAAGAAAGACTCTACAACATTTCAAGAAACAGCTGCTAGCAATCTGCATGAAAATTGTGAGTATTTTCTCTTCCCAAACTACTAAAGTAGTACAATATTTGGCTATAAACATTCAATTGTAATGTTTGTTGCTGCCAATACTTTCGTCAGTTCATAAGACGAGCTTCTGTTTTCGTCTTCTTTAGAGTCTTCAGCAGCAGGAATATTACATACATACATATATAATCGGTCATTAGAATCTTTCGTTGTAAATTGGAAATAACTGACCTGAGGTTTGAACCTTGGTCTGACATCTAATAAGCTAACACGCTACATACTAGACTACGACTACTCCGTCAATATCAAGGATATATCATGAACAGAAAATTCAACCTTTTCACTTTCATCCAACATTTATCTTTCAATTCCTTCTCAAATACCATAAATAATGTATTATTTACGATAAAACTTCACAAAATCTTTAAAACCCTAAAAAAAATTACATACACAACACCAAAGAATTGCTAGGAAAGTCGTATGTATCAAAAATGATACAAAGCCAGAATTATGAAGTTTTTGATTTTTTTCACCCCTGTTTGAAATTTTCTTTTTTTATTTGCTTTAAAATAATGACGATAATAATACTAACGAATTCAAAAAATATCACATGTCTAACTTTTTCTGAATTAAAGTTATATAGTCTCAAAAATTGAAATGTATCATTTTTGATACAAAGCTCGATCTACGGTTAATCAATTGAACAATTCAAAAAAGAAATATAAAACTAGCAAAAAAAAAATCATGGAAATTAGAACTATACATAGATACAAACTAAAATTGTTTTAAAATATTTACATATTTTGTTTTTTTTTTTTTAAGATAAAACGAGCAAAAATACAACAAAATAAAACAATAGCGCATGAACTTTTGTAAAAAAGATGAACACACTATTAACAGCTTTGGTTTTGCATCAATGAACACGAAAAACTAAAAAAATAAGATGAAGTGTTAGCTAAAAATATTCAATAGATTTGTTTTTAATTGCAATCAATTGGAGGCAACTGAGGTTGACATGATGGAACAAAATGGTAATATTTGGTAAAGATAACAAAACTAACTTGTATTTACAATGTAAAATATTCACTAAACGCCTGTCAAACAACAATTGTTGATGACGATGTGCAAAATTGAAAACTATGGGGGAACGGTCAGGAAGTTCGTGACAGTTTTTTAAGATAAGAAATCATTTTATTTAAGCATTTAGTTTTAGCTCTCTATAGTTCAAAGTTTCTTTATTTTTGGAGCAGATATCAGGGAATTATATAGACCCCCGGAGAAATGTAATGTCTTCCAGTCTGAGGTTATAGGGATCGTTTAGTCTACCGATAATCAGGCAACACTTAGAGCTTTGGGAGGACATATTTTTGACTCACACATGGGCTGACTTCCAAAATGTTAGTCGCTTTGTGTTTGAACAAAGTATAGTGTTTCATACAGCCGCTATACAAAATGTTTACAATGTATACTATTTCAAAACGTCGTCAATGTGTATTTTTAACGCAGTCAAAAAGCAATCAAGCATCGGATTTTTAGTTGATGCATTGTTTGGTAACTTTGCATATCTACATACATAATTTATATACCGTAGTAGAACTGCATACAAACTTTGTATTGATACATTTTGAAAGTCAGCCATGATCTGGGAAATTTGATATCTAGGACAGTACATTCTTACATGGAAAGACTCAAAAATAACAGCCGTCAACTGGATAAATTGGAAATGCTTTGTGGAAGCCATATGCTCCCAAGAGGAGTTTAAATAAAAATGATCTGAAAGTGTCAAAGGCTGCTAAAAGATGTTATTTCAGATTATCAAATAACACTACACTGGCTACCTGGTTATTACGGCAATATTAGATGAATTGTTTCTGGTTTGGCAGCAACAATAGAATAGGAGTCGATATAGCCTCCAATAGGTTTCTTCTTTGGAATCGTTTACAAATCATTTGGATTCACTCACAAATCGTGCATGGGTATGTAGAAGATTACAGGTATGAGACCAGTCCTAAGCAGGAGTAGGCTGGAGATGAATGCCATTATTGGGGCTCCTTTAGACATAGAAGATGCAATAGAGATATCTCCGATTTCTATAAGTTATGTGAGGAACCAGATGAAACGTTTGATTATATTTTATGTGACTGTCCTTGTCTGTAGGTACTACAGGTCTTCGGACTGCAAACTGGAAAATCCAATAGAGTTCATAAACTAGATTAAACGGCTATGGTTATAGCTTTAGAAGAATAATTTTTTCTATAGAACATTATATATCTTTTGGCTAAGACTATGCTATGGCTTCCGCTTTTCTTTTTTTGTTCCCATTTTCCATTTTATACACAGAGGGAAAAAATACGTTTTAAAATTATACACGTTTGGTACCAAATTGACATAAAAGTGTTTATAATTTTTCAACAACATCTGTTGTTGATTTGATACACGATGTTATCAAATCAACAAAAAAAAACAAAAAGTAAATAATACACTACGTTGTCAAATCATAAAAGCAGATTCAATCTACGACTGTCGGCGGGTAACTACGAAAATTTTAAAATTATTTTCATAATATTTACTTATTTATATATATAATATGATTTTATTTTTCTTCGGGAGCTAACACCAATCAAATAAACGAAATTGAGTTTCTCTGTAATCAAAGTATATTTTGTACATTTTATTATTGTTAAAATTAAAAACTATTTACATTTTTTTAAATTATTTTAATAATTACCTGTAATCAAAGAAACGACATTTAAAGTTTATTATTTCGGTATTAATTCTTTTCCGATATAGAAACTTTTGTCTATTTCTTTTTAACAAAATGTTTTAACAAATGAAAATCTGTTTCTTCTATGCCTTATAAATCAAAATTCAAACTGTTATAATATTTTAACAAATGACAATCTATTTCTTCTATGCTTTTTAAATCAAAATTCAAACTGTTATAAAACAGATATTTAAATAAATGAACTCATTTTCGTTATATATATTTTATTTTTTTATGTACAACATTGGAAAATATATGAAATTGGCAACCAAAGTATAATATGCAATCCGACTCTCACATATGGACAATTTTTTTCTCACATCTACGAGTGCCGTGTGAAACTTTTTTGAACACTTTGAAGGATTGTACGCAAAATTTCCGTTATCCAATAGAAACTGTAATTTTTTAAATAGTGTTATCGCAATTTTTACCTAATTTTTACACAAAAGTACTAATATTGCCCGTTTTATGTGCTTTTCTTATCCAATTTTTGCTAATACGTACTTCTAAAACTTTAAAAAGCTAAATCGTAAATATTTTCGCTTTAAAACAGACAAAAGTAACTATCTTCACGTATAATAGTACCGCTTTTCGCCTTTCTATCCATTTTGGTCAAAATTTCGAAACAAAGTTATAACCTATAGCAACCTCCGAGTTTTATATATATGGGCAATTTCGTGTCAAGTGACCCAATTTTTAAAATCGATGTCTTTCGTACATGAAAATGGTACATGTGCCAAATATTGAAAAATCTTATTCTTGAATTAAAAAATAATTTTTTTGATAGATATCCCACTCGCATCCCATTAAGCGATTATAAAGGTCTTAAAGGAAATTGTATAAGCTTTCTTTTGAGCAAAAAAAGGGCCCAAATTGAAAAAAATTTAAAAAAAAATAATTTAAAAAAAAAATAAAAAAATTTTTTTTTAAAAAATTAAAAAAAAAATTTTTAAAAAATTAAAAAAATTATTTTTGGAAAGATTGAAGAAGACTAGATAGCTATCTAATATCCTTTGGAAAATTTTTGCTAGGACCAATAGGTGAAAAGTTACACACATTTTAAAAAAACCCTGTATGACCAAAATGTCTAACTTTTACCCCCTCTAACTCCGGCAGTTCTTGACTGATAGAGCTGAAAATTTGTGTCTGGCCTACTATCCTATAGTATTAACCTGCAAATTTCATCCAAATCGGAAGACATCGATTTTAAAAATTGGGTCACTTGACACGAAATTGCCCATATATGTCCCAAATTTCAGGAAAATCAGCCGTTCAGCCGTTTAGTCGTGATTGACTAATAAACAAAAAAACAGATCTCTGTCTGTATTTGTATTAAATAAAAGCTAATTCATGAAAAAATGTTAAAAACAAAATTTAAATTAAATTTAAATTTTTATGAAATTAAAATTTAATTTGTGACGGCGTTGGCTGTTTATCGACGTCCAAAACATCAACTTCGTACTCGTACTTTGTAATTCAATTAAATATTGTGATTTTAATAAGAAAAATTATAAAAATGGATTTTCATTACATTCCGAGAAAAGGAAAAATAATGCGGCTGAAAAATTATATTCTAAGTACCGGAATAAATGTGCAAAAAAAGGAAACTTTTGGCTTCTACTCAGAGCTTCAGTCCTTCAACTTGTCTGACATAGAACCCGTAGAATTTGATGAATCGATATGTATGGCTTTAAAAAACACAATTAATAGAGACAGTGCAAATTGGGTAGAATTTTGTGACAAGTGGAAAAAACCGTATCATATGCGTCAAAACGATATACATAAAAACCTTAACGAGTCTTGAGTTTCTTAAACCTTGGTCAAAATTATCTGCTTCTCGAGCTCCGGAATTGGTAATATACATATTCAGTTTTTAATTAAATAAAATATTAATTTGTTTAATTTAGATAAACATTGACTTTGACGCTATGTACCACAAAAAAGGATATCTACTGATTTCGAAATGGGAATTATTTAAACAAAAAATTAAACCATTTTATGACAGTCATGTACACAATGAATTTTGTAAACAATTACAATCTAAAATAACATCGTCTATAAGTACAGGTAAATATTAAATTATTTTTTAGAATCTTGGTTTATTATAAATTCATCTAGCTATATTGACTTATCCAAAGAGGACTATTTCGAAAATATTTTTACACCAAACAAAATAAATTTTAAGGTTTGTGAAATAAGTAATAAAGTTATTTTTAAGGGAACTCGTTATAAAGAAAAATATTATTTAGATGCCAATTTAAAATGTATTGAATTGTACAAGATTAAAAGCTTTTTAATTTCAAATTCTTTAGTTTCATTTGAAACTGGATCATTAAATAAAAGCATTTATATTAAACTAATTACAGATTTTATAAGTCTCCCATTTCATTTATATTCCTTAAATAACTCTAGAACTTATTTTAGAATAAAATATGTATAAAATTGTTAATGTTATAATAAAAAAATCATAAAATATATATCACAATTGGTTTTATACTCGTCGGGTTCAGAATGGGATATCTTTACGGAGTGAATATATGTTATCAAAGTGACAACGCTAATGCGTTGTTTCAATGACTATGATGCGTTGTCAAAATTATTGTCAAAATGATAGCTGGGTGTTATTAAAATTTTATACACATCCGTTGTCGAAATGTTAACAAACGTGGTAAGCTCACTTTCGACAACGGATTGTATCAATTTCTGTACTTTTCTACTGGTTTTTCCTCTGTGTACTTTCTTTTTCTTCTGCATCGGCCTATTTTTCTTGCAGCTGTTATCGATGGGATGATCAACATCGTTCTCAAAGGTATATGGACTGATATTGCCGCCAGATAAAAATCCACACATTTTCGTGAATGCATTGGACACTCCTGTATCTCATCTGTATTGTCAATTTTTTGCGTTTGTCGATATACGGGGGTTGATCGATCTTTTGTTGAATTCTGAAATCTCTATTCTCTGGTGTTACAGATGTTTTGAAGATTTTTAATTTGAACTAATTAACACATTGTCATTGTTATACAATATTGATGGTAGAAGCTACAATTCCATACCACAACTTCAAACCAATAAATGAACAAACTCCTGATCATTACAAAGTCAGTAAGATAATTTAAATAAACTTAACACTTTGACGTCAAGTAAGTCTCTGATACTGTAATTGTGTTGATCTTGTTTTTCTGCAAACAAACGGTTACCGCTTGAGTGTTGTCATGCAGTTCTTTGGTTGTAAATTTTTGCTTGCAACAATGTAGACTCCATCCTCAACATCATCAAACTGTTTATATTTTTTAAAGAGTTATTCATTGTTTGCATTTTCTTATCAATGATAGCGTAAAGACGACTAAAATTATGGGCAGTTCGTTTGCAGGTACCGGTTCCTTCATAGGAACAGTTTAGACTTGACAGTTTGACTTGACTTGACAGAAATAAATCGATTTTTCGCATATCACATACAATTAGCATAGCTTAATGCAACCATTTATGAAGTTCCTCTATGATAACGAGTTCTACTCGAAACAGTGTCATTGTAATCCTTTCTTGATTCCTTGTATAAAAAATCTTAATTTCGAAACCGTGAACAAAAGATTTGTTTTTGCCTCTTCTGAGTTTGTAAACCTTTTGCATTTTTCATATGGTAAGTATAGAAGCTCAACGTATTCTTTTCGAATTCAGTAATTATTTTTCAATATCCGTTTGAAGTGTATTTAGACTTGTATTTATACGTTTTCTTTAGGTTAAGTTAGATTAGCGGGTAGCTTGCCGATCACTGGCAAATCCACTCGGTGGCTCATATGGCCTATCGACGCCCTTTGATTTGACGAGATGGGAACCTAGCGCTTTGATTGCTGCTTGACACTCCACACTATATCGGGTTCCGAACTCCATTTTTGACCCATCTTTGAAGATCGTTATATCATCGTCACCGATGACAGCTTCAGCAACCCATATTTCCCGTGTGGGAGTGGGAGTTTTGTATGTTCGTCCGAAAACATTCTCCGGTCACATCCAAAACCTGGGTCATTCTGTTTTACTTCATACAGTATTCCATATTCATCATTATTTACACATGATGGGTTTTGTTGGGTTTATCCCTTTTTATTCTTTTTTTTATATTTTGGATCTCCATTCGCCAACAAAATTTATTATTTTTAATAAATAAATTGTCAGCTGTGAGTGTTGCAAAATGTTGAGTAAATATAAACTATGGTTTTGAGTATTGTTTTTTTTATAAACTGTAGCAAGAGTATTTCTGTATATTTTGTTATTGTAGTGTAAAAATATACTAAACCATTTTGCAAATGCAATGATGCAAGACCATTTACACTAGATCGTGAATTGGGCTATTGTGTTGAATTGTTATAATACAACTTCTAAGCGAAAAATGCGAGACAATGCAAGAGAAACTTTTCAAATTAATGTCTTCAAATAAAAGTAAATGGCAGTGTTGAGAATTGTAATGATGCAATAATAAACTTTTAGCTCAACTATGAAATCGAGACAGAAAATATTTTCGCCAACTGAAATAAAAGAATTACTACCATATTAATCGAAGCATACGTGTGTACGTATATTTAGGAGAATAATAAAAACAAGTGCATAAAATATATCAATTCGACATAAATTTTTCTACAAAATGTGTTTAAATATGGTAATTGGAATATATATTTTTTAGTTAAATAATGAAGTAAGTGTTTGTAGAAACATTTAAAAAATCCTTTTGGGTACAAAGTACGCTGTACTTTTTTATAATTGCTTATGAAATTTTCAAAAACATTCTTATTTCAAATAACAGCACCAAATTGTTTCGAGCCTTTAAAAAGACGAGCATAGTTCGTTATAGACAGGATACGTGTGATGTCTATAATATACAGGGTCTTCCAACAGGGATTTCAGCATTTTGTTGAAGCTACATAATACATCGTTCAAATTAGTTGGCATTTATTAAATCTGTTTTGTCAAATCTCCATGCCAAATGGACTATACACAACGACGACGTGTGTCCATCTAGATATTGGTCTTATATTGTCAGCATTTTCCTGCAAACTTTAGCCATCATTACGCTATTTGACAATCGACTCTTTGCCATCAATACGTATTTTTTTTTTTTAATTTTGTTAATTGCGCTAACTTTGATGTTAATTTTTATATTTTATCAAATCAAATAACTATTAATAATGTAGAACGTTTAGATTTTGCATAAACAAATCAAATTTCAAAAAATCATTATTTTTATCTCTACCTAAGCTGTACGGAAACTATTTGAGTTAGCATTTTGGATTGTTTTTTGAGTTTTTGTATAAAAAATAAATTAAACTTTTTAAACAAAATTTTTGTTTCTAATTCTTATAAGCACAAATTGAGCCTTGAAAACTATTTTATTTTAACCAAATCTGGTAAGTAGATTTTATCCCGCCTGCTTGGTTACGGAGACTTATTTGAGGCAGTGTATTATTACTATTTATTTTAATACTTTTTATAATATTTATTAACAACGCCAACGAATTAATAGAAGTTCACAAATTATTTTATTAAATCTGGTGGCATACAATATACCAACTTAACAGCTATTAATCTTTAACTAGATGACCCGTGCGAATATTTCGCACCGTTAGTTGTCATTTTTGTAACATAAAATGAAAATAATTAATAGAAATTTTATTAAAAGTATAAAAATATTAGAAATCATAATATATCATACATATTTACATACATATGTTTAAATGCTTTTATAATACTTCTTTGATAACAATGTTAGAGGTAATGACATGATCATCGTTAACTTTTTGCCCGTACGAATCCTTAATACAAACAAAAATATCTTTCAACATACGCACTCGAGAAAAAGCCACGTATAACTGCCCATGTGAAAAGACCGGTTCTGGTAAATACAATCCTACCTTTTGAAGGGTTTGACCTTGCTTTTCTTAAAACCTTTTTAATTGTTAAATAAACGCTGACACTATATATATGTATATATTAAAAGACACCGTATTACTACACTTCATAAAACAAACAATGCCATGACAATAACGACATTACCAAAATGGCTTTTACAACTTCATATATTATGTGGAATAGCATTACAATTAAGCGACCCTGTTTATCGCACTTGATCTAACAACTACTGCAAAGTATTGCCAAAACAGCTTTTTACAACTTAATATGCATATTATATATAACTGACTTAGTAATAAACGGCATTATAGTAAATAGCGGTATTGCCAGAATGGATTTTAATACATACTATATTATGTAGAACTGCATTACTATTAAGCGACCCTGTATTACCACACTTGAACAAAAATATATAATCATAATGACAACAGTATTATCATGCAGTTCTATATAAAATATAATTTTTATCAATGAAAATATTAATTTTTCAATTTCTAATTATTTTTCGTCATCAGTGTTAGATATACGCTTTAAAATTAGATATCATTCATTAAATTTGATGCGGCGGGAGATATTTGCAACCGACAAAAAAATGTGCTTTAGAAATAATATATATATATATGATAATTGTTGTGGATTTCTTTTTGACTTGGAGAACACAAAACAAAACCACAGGAATACCATCAACACGTATGTCTATAATGAATGCAACAACCACCGAACTACCGGTGAACACATTGTCAGAAATATTTTCACCTTCGGCTATAGTAGTCAGCGGTTTGGCATCGTTTAAACGCACTTGTTTAGCATAGCTTTCTAATAACAAGAACCACTATAATCATTTGTTTGCCCACAGTTTCATTTCCATCAGGTGGGATACTTTGTTTCCATTCTCAAAAGTCCTGCAGAAATTTTGTAAAGTTTTTTGTTAATTTCTATTGCTGTTGTTTTTGTATTTTTGTTATTGTTGTTGGTATTTTTTTTCTTCGTTCCGTCATGAATAATAAAAAGGGAAAAGTGTGAAACTTCTGCACACGTTATGTATGAACTGACTGTAAATTGTTTGTTGTTCTTGTTTTTATTGTTTTAAACAATCGACACTTGTTGTAATAATAAAAGTAAAAAAAAAGCGAAACATATTGTATATGAAAATCCAAAAAAAACAAAGTAAAGCAGCAGCAAGAACTCATTGTTTTCCTTATGCCAAAAGAAAAAGAAGTAAACGAAGTTTAATCAGACTTTTGTTAGGCCCTTTCAATTTCATGTCATTGCAGCATATGGAATAAAGCCCTCTTACACTAATTTGAATATAATATTTTAGACACTTTGAACACATTCCTTATTCAAATTCAAATCATACATATTCTAAATGACAAGTTGTTTCAAACATTATAGTATTTTCAGCAATCGAAGGTCTATAATTTATGAACGATAAATTAAAACTGGAAAGAGTGTCCTCCGTAATCACATACAAACATAATTGGTCATTACAACTCTTCAGTCAAGACTACAATCTAGCTTATCACAACAATTTTATACATGAGTAGCGAATTCTACAGTTTAAAGACGACTTCGAACGACAGATTTTTGAGAAACTTTTCATGGCAATTTTATTTACTCTCAGAGTTTTTGTCAGAAAACTGCTGACAGACAGTCCCCGAAGAAATATTTTTTCATATTTCTTTCTTTGTTAGAGATGTCTGGCCTGGGACTTGAACAGTGGCCTCACGTCTAATTGACCAACACACTATCTATTGATCTACGTCGTCCTTTGGTAGCGCTATATATTATACGTATATTTTGATTAAGGAACGAAACTGCTTAGCTCTTATTTGCGTCTAGTTTGCTTCGCCAAGTGTGTTCTTTTCGTCTCCTTCTCTTTTTACTTAAGTAAGGGCTTCTATAGCATACATAATTCATGATAAATCCATCGATATTTTTCCCCCAATATATTGATATTCTCCCACTTTATCTGAAAATGCTTTCGCTCTTAGTTTTGCCACTAAAGTTTCGAATGGATACCATGCTGACAATGGTTTACACATCTCAGAGAGTATCATCCAAGTATTCACTGGCGGATCCAAATCATACAAGAATAACATAATACGGCAAACATATGATATCACACAGATTATACTCATTTACAAAAGAAATATGGAATAATGAACCCATTTGTAATATATACCTGAGAAATCTGGTCCGCTATGGACACAGTCCAGATAAGATTTAAACATCTTAAGGATCTTGGGTATCGCTACCAACAAAATCCTGAGCAGCTGAACAAAAAACATGTGTTAAGAAACTCAATCACAAACTGATTCAAGTTCCTTAACAACATCCTTTAAGAAGGCCTGGAAAAATACGGCCTTGTAAATTTGACTTTGCAACTAATGAAATGACATGACAGTCACTTCTGTCATGATGTTGTTTTGGTTGTTTGACGTGAGTTTTGTTTGAAATTTATTTAAGTATGTAGGGGTGTGCGTGTATTTAGGTATGCGTATGTGTTTATGTAACATAAACTAAGAATTGTTTTCTATTTTTTTATAAGGACTATCAACCGACATGACGAAATTACTTTGCAAATTATGGAACAAATGTGTCATATCACGATAACAAAATGAAAACTGTTGAACGTACCTGAATTTCAACAACGACTAAGCAATAATTAAGGACTTAAACAGATTAACAAAAACCGCGAACATAAGCTTTAGTAAATATAAATTTTATACAAGACTTATATTTATATAGGGCGCCCTGGTAGTCTAGTGGGTGGTGTCTTAGACTATTAGCGTGAGGGTCGTGGGTTCGATTCCCACCAGATACGCTGTCTAGTACACTACATCGAGCTTAAGGTCTAAGTTACACAGCGTGGAATAATTAAATATAATTTGTAATTGTATTGTAATTAATAAATAGGGAAAAAATTAAAAAATTTATACAGTAATATTTATTAGCTTCAAGCGTTGTACATTTATTAGTCTATTCATGATGAAATGGCAAACGTTAGTAAACATTTCTGACAACATCGCGAATATTTTTTATACTGAAAAATAGCAGCATTTATAACCTTAAGGGCCATTGTTACAACTTGCCGTTAACTAAAAGGAGGATCATCCTATCCTTAACTTTTAAAGTTAAGTTTATATTTGAACTTGCCATATTATATATTATTTTCAATATAAACAAAATAAGCAAATGCAACAAAAAACGAAGCCCGTCGTTGCCACTGAGTTTAAAAAAACTTGTTTAGTTGAGCAGTGTTATCTGGCACTGCCACATTTTTGAAAAAGTTAACTTTATAACTGTAGGTTGTAATAACGAAAATAAATTAAAGGTGACTTTAAAGTTCACTTTAGCTAAAGCTATCTTTAACTATACCCAACTTCAACGGCGAGTTGTAATAATGGCCCTTAGTACCTATTTAAAATTCAAAATTTTTATATTTAACAACAATGTTCTTTACTAGGCTCGATTTGTATTTATACCTTTACTTGTGTCCTTTATCTCGAAATCGCAGTTGGGTTTGTCATTTAATATTATTATGCCCACACAGTTGTGTTTGAAACAGTAAGTTGGTTTTTTGCTTAAAGTTTGGTGTCCTTGTTTTTGATGAGTTGCTGTCAACCAAAATCATGAAAATTTTAGAGTTTCGAAAGTTATTCCCTTAATAAGTTAACGTACAAAAAAGGATAAGGATAACACTTTTCATTTTTTTAGATGACAATATTTATTTTAATGTATTTCAATTATGACGGTAATTTATACAAATTTTGTTTTGTTATGGTTATGCATAGTGTAAAAAAAGGTGTAAACATAAGATGTTTTTTACTAAATAGATTAATTAAAAAAAAAAAAAGAATAACAAAAACCTTTCAATTTAAAAACAGCTATTTAAAGTTATAAGGGTTCAAGTCCAACAAATTTTAATCAAACTAATATGCTTCGAAAGGAAAATATTTTGAATTCTGTATGTTTAAGTATTATTTAATATATTTAATCTAACAATTTTAAATAAAGTTTTAAGTAGATTTTTGAGAATACAAACAAAATCTAACAATCACTATACGAAGATATCGAATAATAAAAAGTGAAAAAATAAATACCAAAATTTTAAAAAATTTCTTGTCCAAAAATTATTATCGACAAAAAGAAAAGTAATATAAAAAAGAGTAAAAAGAAAATTATCATGAGTATCATAGGTGAAAGTGCGAGTATGACTGAGCCTTGGCAAGCATGCAGTATATATTAAATGTAATACTGGACTCTACATACCATGCCGTCGGTTGAGATGAAATAATGTTAGATATCATTTTAATATAAGTCACCTTCCGCTCTTTTGGGTAATATTCAATATTGACACAGACGAACTTGTACAACTCGACGCTTTATAAACGAAATTTTCTCGGATTCAAACTTACTGTTTTTATTTTTGCCTTGGAACCATGTACATTAGACTGGTTGTAAACATTTTTTTTTAACGTCATAGACACTGTGTTAAATATTTAGGCCGATTGGGCCCAAAGTCTTTAATATCAGAAAAAAACTGACATTTACTTCTATTTGTGTTGCTTATTATTGGAATTAATTAGAAAAGTATAATTTGTTTGAGAAAACACAACTTTTTTAATCTAAAAATTGGTTATTTATAACATTTCATTTCATTTGTCAGGACATACAGTTTAAAGTCGACTCGAAACGACAGATTTTTGAGAAAATTTTCATGGCATTTGTATTTAATCTCTGAGTTTTTGCCAGTAGTCTGCTGAGAGGAAGTCGCCGAAGAAATATTTTTTTCATATTTCGTTTTGTTGGGAATGTCAGTCCTGGGGTTTGAACCGTGGCCGCACGTCTAATATGCCAACATACTACCTACTAGACTATCGCGACTACTTCCTTAATTCTATACTTTGCATATATCTTATCATAACTGTGTAATTCAATTCGGCAACTCCGTTGCTTATCTATTTGTTTATTCATTGACCCTATATCTACTTAATATAGGATGTTCATATTTATTTGAAATCTTAAATTTATTAATTCATTATTATTGTTATTGCGTTGAATTTCAACTAGTATTACATTAAATATTGTTACGTTTTCACCTTTTAAAAACGTTTGAAATATGAGCTCGTAGATTGCAATAAAAATAAAAAGAAATTTGTATTCAGTTTTAATTAATTTCTTCATTGTTCACACAATTCTGTGTGCCACTGTTCAGAGCTTGATGTAAACAACAACAATTGCTTTGTTTCTTATTCTGCTTTACACTCGTTTGCGTAAACAATAACAATTGTTCGACCAATCTTTATAGCGGAGATCTCAAACCACAATTATTCTCTTCACACGAAAGGCGTCTTCACACAAGATTGACTAAATTTTTACTGACGCTGTTGCCTGCTTTTCCTTGCCTTTTATATTACAGAGTAAACAGTCTGATGAATGCCCTTGAAGGAGAATGACTTCGCCTTAGCGCAATCTGTATAAATGTAAACATGTTGTTTACGTTATTGTTGTTTGTGTATTTTGTTTACGGACGTCCTTGTAGTGTTGTTGTTGCCTGTTTGTTTACTTATTTATTCTTTTTTTTTTATACTGATGTTGTTGCTATATTTTTGTTTATTTGTTGATCATATAAACAAGTCCATTGTTTTTGGTTTTATAGCTTTTGTTTATCAGTTTAATATTAAACGATGTAACACCATTTCCATTTTCGTAACAATATTAATTATGAGCATAAACATAAATATAAGAGAATAATGGCCCAACACATGTTATGCATATAGTTACTGCAATTGCTGCCGCCATTTTAAATAAGTTTAACGGGGTTTACTCTACTTCCACATCAATAAATTTGGAAGATCTGATTTTAAATCGAACCACGATTCATTCAATACGAACAGACTACAATAGAATACAATCTAATCACATTAAGATTAAAAAAAGTAAAATTCACATACGAGCTGCGACCAGTCTGATGTACACTAATAGTTATGGAACCTGTATGCCCAAGTTGACATCTGTTGTTGTTGTTCAGAGAGATACAAAAGATAATCAGCAAGCTGAATCCGCATAACACTTCTGGTACTTTGGTAGGCGGAAGAACTATGTTTATATAATAGAGATCCCCGAATAGTATAAGAAATATACTTTTTATTTTTCATGCTTTTTGGTGAGTAGAACATCACCCTCATGTGCTGAAGTTTGCGCTAATTTTAGTGGTATAGAAGCCAGCCAAGAATCCAACATTTAAACTCTTTGCAAAATTGTTGTAGTCTCACTTAATACTGATTCTAAATGGGAGCAGGTGCATACTACATCACCCATTTCACTTCTGGAGACAACACAGTAAGATAATCAGTGTAGATAATTAAAAAGGAGCTATAAGGTAGTATTTTCCTTTTTTATTATCGGAACATCAATTAGACAAGATTTGGTAGAGTTATTAGAATTTTCGGTCGAATCGACCAAAGATTTGATATTAAAAAGATAATTCAGAAAATGCTCTCCAAAAGCTTGCATCCGATGAGCTATAAGGTAGTATTTTTGGATCTGATTTTTACATAATTTATATATCTGTCATGCCACAGAGTAGTCACATACAAAATTTTGTCTTTGTTGATGACACTGTTTCCGGATTTTTTCAATGTCCTCACTACCTATTGCACGTTGCGATCCGTTCTATACAAAAGGGTGCCACGTCATACAACCTATGGGGCTGTCTAAATCTCCCTTTAAGTTATAAAATTTTTTTAATCTAAATTTATGCGTTGTGTCTTCAACCTATTCCTGATCATTTGGTGCAAGCGTTGTGACAAACATGACCAGTTTGATGGCTACTGCTGAACTGTTGATATTCAGCTTTTAGAGACCTTGTGACTCAAACCATGGCTCAGTCATCTCGAACAGAACGTAATATGAGAAAGAGAAAGGAACGCATAAAAGGCATAAAAACACATTTTTTTGTTTGTTTTGTGACCACAAAATCACCATTCTTATCATCACCGTTATCGTTGAATATCTTCTAAACATCTCACTTCAAATCTTCGACAGACTTTGGTTTCAATTACAACACTTTCTCTCTTACTGGATTAGTGCTGGTGACAACATCATAATGAAACAACATTTTCTGCCACTGCGAAAGTATGAAATATTCATTTAGACACAGCTGGTGTGTTATGGAACAGAAAAAAGTACACACAACAATGTTATTTACAACGTATGGAAATGGGCACCATCCAAAATAAAAATATTCGTATCTACATTTAGGTTAAGGAAAAGAAATCACAATTACGAGAACAAAAAAAATTATGAAACGCCTTTGTGTGGCGTTAATAAAAATTAGAATATTATTTGTTTATATTGGAAATAAAATGTTGACATGACTTTAGTCCCTGAGTTGCAGGGTCCAACTTTTGCCATACAGAATATCCGTAAGGAATACTTCATGCTTTAGTTTAATGCGAAAAATCACAAAAATTATCTACAATGACGAATCTCATTTTTGGCTCAATGGATTACATCAATAAACAGAACAGAGGTAGTTCATGAACTGCCAATGCATTGTTTTTGCTGTTTTTGGATCTACGATTAAAATTTCAACGATACTTTGAGCACCGTATCTTGCGATGATTACCGATTTCTTCTGTGTAAAATAGTGTAGAAAAATTGGACTGGGTATCACCGGGTTACACCAGAAGGATTGAAACTTAATATACACGCTGTTAAGGCCAATAAATATATTTTATTTTATTTTAGTTTATCTTATTTTATTTCATTTTATTTTATTGCATATTTTAAGTTGACGAAAATTATTTTATTACAGTGTAAATTCATAAATACATTTTATTTAATTTTTTATGTTGACAAAATTTGGAATTAAGTTTCATTTGGCAGTAAAACTATTTTTTGTTTCGTTTGCATTAATTTCTTTGCATTTTTTTTTGTTGTTCATGGTCACAAAGCCAATGAACGTATTAATTTCACAAAAACAGTAGTTACGTAAGAAATGCAATATCAGGGACAAGAAAATTAAATTTGAAGTGTATCAGCATTTTTGTTATTATACATTTAGTATAAAAACTCAATAAAATTTAATTTTTCGCGCAGTAGTAAAAACTCAATTGTTTTAATTATTGCATGCCATTACGTTCAAGTTCCAAGTGCTTGAAAGTAAGAACTAAAAATCAAAGTTAGTACAGTTCAAATTTATGTGTTTGAATTGATTCATACTAATTAACCCTCCAAACACACGCTTTTAATTAAGGCGCGTATGCGGCTTTAATGTTTCGAATTTGAATTCAAGCCTTTTCATTTTAAGCTAATAGTTCAGCATTTATTATTTATCTCATTATTGATGGAAATTCCCATATATGGAATATAAGCATACTGTGTATATAGAACATACAAAAATTCATGACTGAAAACATTGGAAAAAATTCGAATTTGAAATTTAATGATATTTTGCAATACAAATTTAACCATCCGAATTGTTTCAATGAAATTAATTACATATAGAGACCTTTTTGCTTTTCGAAGCAAATCAATGAAAGTTTATTAAAGTTTCACAATGTTAACGAACCATAAATATTTTAAATAATTATTGCCATCATCACAGAAATGTATGTATTGCAATAAAAGAAAAAAATTGTATCGTTATGGTTGAATTATTAAATTTTCAATCTATTATTTTATTTCACAATTTATACGAATTATTTTCGGATTTAAATAAAGATTTATGGCATTTTTTTTAAATAAGTTTTACAAAAAAAAAAAATACTTCCATGCTGATATTTAATTTGTATACCAATAATGTTACGATAAAAATCGGGTGCAGTGTTTAAATTATTGCGATATATAAAGTGTATTTTTTGTCTGGCAATTATCAAAAAAAAAAACCGAAGATTTCAAGAATAAATTGAAGTCGCCGTAGTCTAATTGGTAGTATGTTGGCTTCTTAGACGTGAGGCCACACTTCATACATACACCTAAGTTGGCCTCCGAATCTAGGTCGTAATACTGACTGAAAGGTGGTAATGGCTAAATATATACGTATGTAGTATGTATGTTTAAAGTACATTTTTGGCAAATGTGTTCACAGAAGTTTTAGCCAAGGAACTTATGTAGAAGGATATCCAGTTTTCCATAATTGTACAGTAGAAGTTTGCGATAGAACAAAGAATAGATAAAAATTTCAACCTATTAACCGACATATTTCAAACAGCTTAAATTTAATTTGGAATAATATTAGTTCTGCGTGATATTTTTAAGTCCGAAGACTATCAAAATGAATGTAGAGATATTTCACCTTCAATTTTTTTTGGCAGTATTGGATTTCATATTTCGCAGCGAATTTGGGTAAAAAAACTTTCATCTTTTGTACAAAACGCAGGGGACCAATTACGGGACTCGTGACTGAAATAAATTTAATCACATTCGTATGCAAATTAGTTGCGAATGTACGACTCTTTCGTACAATTCCAAGCCATGACCATCAGATATTTATTAAATGGGAAATGTGTCAAAATAAAGTCAATGTCAAATTGTTAACTAAAAACCCGTGTTCTCCAAAGAAATGCATTTATCTGAATGGCTTAGCGCATTCACAAAATTCTTAAATTTTAAGGCTCAGAAAATTGTTAGGCCTTTCAAGAGCAACATGAATAAATGACGGATTTTCATCAGGTGATGAGATTAGACCGAAATTTCAGTAAAAAATCATGCAAAATTTTATAAAATTATTAATGCTCTGTTATCAGAGCTTCAACGACCATTTTACGGATATTTTATTCCATACTTCATCGGAATATGTATCTCAAAAAAGTGAATTCTTATTGAGATTCCGTTTTCGATATTATTTTGCTAGTTTTCTCAAAAAAAAAAAAATTATAAATTTCTGTAAGTATTAAAAAAATACAAATTAAATAGTTCAACCCCAAGGACAAAAACTTTTAATATATTGCATTTTTATCCTTAATATGATAAATAAATGCTTGAATAATTTTGACAAAATGCAAAACCCATAACAAAGTACTTACGTACATATGTGTACACAGTTGAACTCAAAATGCAAATGTGTGTGTAAAATAAACACTCATAAATATGCAACAAATTCAATTAAAAATAACAGCAACTATTGTGGTAGCACTAGACAAATAAATTGGATTATAATGAATACGTAACCATACGTCTCCTTAACACCTTTTCCATCACTAAAATTATACATTATTTGCGATTCAATGTTATTCAAATTATTACAAAAAAAAAAAAAAAAATAATAATTTAAATCGAATAATGCAAATTTATTATTTGAATAAATAGCATGAATAATCTTAAACGAATAAACCATTTTCATTAATACACTCTTATATACTTTTGTCAGGACAAAAAACGTCTATTTGGACAGATAATTCATTTAAGCAACATATGCGACGGAAAGAACTTGACGCTTTAGGTATACAGGGTTAATTTAGCGTAATAATTAAAATAATTTATTTTATTGAAATTTGAGTTCTTTTTTTCTACTTCCTCTCTTTTTCCCTATCTCCTATATTATCCTCTCTCCTTTAGGACGTAGTACAATGAGTCAACTCCGGGTACTGTACTTGCCTCAATGGCAAGTACACGTCCTCTAAGCTAAACCTAAACCTAGATTCCTTTCGTCTAAAACATCTGTGGATCCATTATGTGCGGAATATTATATCGCTGATATGTCTGTGCGCATGTGAAAATTTCAATTTTCCATGACTTTGATTCATAAATCAGCCTGAATTTGAGCGATGGCATGGTTAATATTGGTTCAGGACCGTTGTGGTTTGTTTCATATTCGCATATTCCATAAAAAATTCAAATCGCACCATCTCGATATCCAGTCCACTTCACCTCCTCATGAGATGACAATGCCCTCAAATCGCTCGTATCCAATATGGCATGAGCTGTGTAGCACGTGGCGCCGACATGTTGTTGACGACCCGGTCGTCCGAATCGGTGCAAAAGAGGTTGGTAAGCATCGAAGTATTATGCTCACCGCTTACATGCCAGGATGACACCGTCAGTTCAAAATCGACCCCAGTTAGTAATTTTTTTGGGAAAGCATCGGATGCTCTTGAATCTCAAATGGATTGGTATCGCCTCAAATTCAACAAATTTATAAAGAAATGGGTGTCATCACCAAATTTTGGTGTCAGTTGCCAACTGCTTCAGGCCCATTCGGTGAATACACCTCCTTGTTTATGAAGTGAAATAAGTGTTGAGAAAATGAATTAAATATATAACAACTACTTTGACTTCAACAATATGGCCAAAGTTCGCATGTCACTGTATCCGATGCTATACAGTCAAAGGGATGGTATTACCGAAAAACCTTTTTCTCAAACGAAGTGTATTTGCAATTAAAGTACTAAATAAACAAATCTAAGGGGCCCTGAAATATAAGCGATAATGTGTGCAAGAACATTGACATTCCTTTCATGTTACCGTTTGGATCAGAGGAGGACGAAAAACTCTTTCTGGAACTGAAAAGAATTTTTATCCTTTTACTTTTTCAATAGCGATAATAATTTTCACAATATTTTGTCATTAATTTGCCGCTTATCATTAATAATTTAAAATTTGACATTAAAACATATACGACCGCCTTAGCTGTTTAATCAATTCTTTATTGTTCGCATTATTTTATGTGCCACTGTTCACAACTTGATGATACAACAACAATTTGTTTAGGTCCCTATTCATCTTTACACTTCTGTTCGCGTAAGCACTAACAACTGTTCGGTAGATCTTTACAACGGCGATGTTCAAACCTCGGCTGTTTTCTTCACACGTTACTTGTCTTCACACAAGACTGACTAAATTCCTACTACTTGCCGTTTGCTTTGTCTTGCTTTTTATAGGCCCACGTAAACAGTCTGACGAACATTCTTGAAGTAGTGTTTTCACTTTCTCCAGAACTCTCATAGTTTCATTGTTGTTTGCGTATTTTGGTTGCATTCTTTGTTGTTGCGTTTCCGCTTACTTGTGTCTATTTCCTTCTCTTTCATACTCATGGTTTTCTTTTTGTTGCGTTTGTTTATCGTCTTAATGTTAAACGATGTTACACCGTTTCCCTTTCATAACAACATATTTTGAGTGATTAATGAATGCCAAAAAATTACTTTTGAAAAAAAGTTGGGTAAGTTGTATGTGGTCCATCCATTATCTTAAATTTTGATATACTTATTCTTGCACTTCGTTCGATATCTTACCAATGACAGATGTAAGGTTATCTGCCTGAACTGGAATTGTGAATGATTTGTCCGTGTACACGTGCACACATAGTCATGGCATTTCTTAGCTCACAAAATATATGTGACGACAAAAGGCGGGGACCTTGTTTTTGCCCACACAATACCACTTTATGATATTTGTGAATTAATGTTAATTTTCTTTTTCGCTGTATGAATTATTATTAAATACAAAAACTGTTGTAATTATTTTAGTATAAGTTCATAACAGGCCCCACTGCGCCTAAAATATTTATTCATTTATTTATTTAATTAAGTCAATGGACAAATTCCTTACTGACTAATAACAAAAATAGGTGCGAATAAAATTTAATACAATTACAAACAGTTTCTTCAAAAATAACGTAATTATTACAGTAAAAATAGGAAAGGTTAAGAATTGAGAAATACAATAATATTCCGTTTTATCACGCAAGAATTTAAATTAAAATCAACAAAGTCTGACATATAATTAAATTGACGGCAAATTCTAGTTAATGGATCAGCAACAGCATAATTAGTTCTGCAGATATGAATATAAATAAGATTATAACAGCGGAAGTTACGACAAGGAATATTGAATTTAACCGATCTTAACAGAAATTCACAGCAAATATTACCATTGATCAGGTTAAACATAAAGGATATATTTAACATCGTATGTAAATTAATTTTTGCTAAGCTCTTATGATCTATGTTTAGAAACATTATTATTTTTGATAACGGTTGTCGTACGACTCACATTTGACCTACAAGACCTATGCTGAATTCAATTAGTGTTTGCTCTCACATTGATAAGTTGTGTAGAAGGACACAACATGTTTGATGTTCGATCATGTTTGATCTGTTATTTGTTACTTTTGTGAGTAAAAGCGAGCATGACTTCAGCGGTTGAGGCAGTTGGTGATGAGTTGCTAGTGAGGCATGTCGATCTTGTGACATCGACTATCGCTGAAAATATATCAAATCACAAGTGTTGTGGTTGTCCCCACTAGTGAGATATTTACAGCCAGCAAAACATTGGCAACTGTGACTGGACAGACACCAGAGACCTCAGAACCACAATCATCCTGTGCGTAGGCCATTTGATTGTTGCTCTGACATTCTCCTTTGGTTGACTTTGACTTGACATTGGCAACTGTGACTGGACAGACACCTGGGACCTCAGAACCACAATCATCCTGTGCGTAGGCCATTTGATTATTGCTCTTTGTTTGACTAGACTCACTGTTACCTGACGAACCGTTGTTTGGCAGGCCTAGGGCTTAGTAACTAATATTAAACTTAATTTTCACTTCTCTGTAGCCCTAACGTAGTTTAGTACGTAAGCTATTTTACTTATTATTAATAAATAGCTTAGAACTCTCAAGGAAGTGTCTTTTTTTATGTAACCACTGGACGCCGCTGAACTACCCCAGCACCCGAGCGGAAACGTGTCGTTACATATATTATAGTGGGGTTAAATTGCATTATTTTGGCGGGTAATAGACTGCTTTAAAACTTACGTCTTATTGCTCAACAAACTCGTCTCTCAATAGATTTATGGCATTGCGTGTGTCTTTGTCAAGTTACATGTGGTATATGGTAAGCAAGTCAAATTCTTCTAAGAGGTCATAAAGTCACTAAACATCGCACGATAATTTGTCAGCCACTGCAAAAGTTATTGAAAAAATACGTCAGAATTATGCTGTCGGACTTTAAAGCCAATCTTCATTCGGAGTCGACTTTGAACTGTAGGTCCCGCCACTCTACCATAAAAAATTAACACACACAACATAAGTGGTGTGAGAAGCTAGGACGTTATCCTGACTGAAGGGTTGTAATGACGAATTATGTTTTAGACTACATGGACACATTTTTCAGATGTACATTTAAGTCTTATAGTTTTTTTAATCACAAACATTCTTCATGTGTGAATATTTTATTAAAAATTCATAAATTTTAGCCATTTATTCAATTCTACTTGCATGTCACGAGTACATACATACATACATATATGGATATATGTATACATATAAATATAATATAAATAAATCGGCATTTTCAGAAAATATTAAGTTATTTATTTGGAACAGAGACAAACTTAAATAAATTATAAAAACCACATCAACTGCGATATCAAGATATTTTTTCTTTTCAATTTCAATCGTTATATACGCTGCTTTGCTTTTTATGTAGCGGTATAAGCAAAGCAGCGTATATGCTTTTTATGTAGCGGTATATATTTAAAAGAAAACAACGGATATGATAGAATAATTATTTTTCAGTTATAAATTAATGGAAAAATACAATAAAAAACATTCACGCAATGCTGCATATTTATGGTAGCGCACAACCTCTACCACAATTAAGCACCAACAACGGAATGAAACACAATGTTTTAATCGTATTTTTATTTGCAAATGGTCGGAAATTCTCTAATTGTTGTATTTTTGTGGCAACTTATATTTAAATAAATACACACATGACCTTTTCCAATGTTCGTACCCAAATCTACACATAAAAGGGGCATTAAAAGAATATTTGCATGCATATGTGTGTACAAGGGCTTATACACTTAGATGGGTGTTAAAGGCTTTTAAAAGGATTATAATTATTTTCGCATGTGTTTTCTGTGTCTCTCTGTTTTTTTTAAATATAATTGAATTGAAATTTTAAAATAATAATTGTTAATTACTTTTATGGGCCAAAATATTGTTATAAAAATAGCCAAAAAACCCCCCTATTGTCTCTCACAAAAATTTAATTATTTTAAAAATGTAAATGACGAAAATGGAAATGGTGTTATTAAAATGATAAACAAAAGCCCCAAAAACCAAACAATCGGCTTGTTTACATGATGAACGAATAAACAAGAATATAGCTCTTTATTTTATTTTATTTGCAAGCTACGAACTCATATTTTTAACGTTTTTAAAAGGGTAAAAACGTAACAATATTTTAGGAACATACTGACATACACACTGAAATACCGTCAGAGTGTTTGTTTTAAAACAAAATCAAAGAGCTTAGCACCCGCAAAGAAGAAGGAATTGTTTAAGTGAATACATATTGTTCTTTTAATTATAATTAGGGCGGTGTTGCGTAATATCATTAAACTTTCCCTCAACAGCATTTTATCATTATAAAAGTTCTTAACTTAATAAGTATCCTTAACTTTGCAAGCGAAGTTTGGCTTTTTTATTGTTAACGTGTTTATAGAGCGTTTTATTGCCTTCTCTTGAAGGTTGTACATACTTCATGAATTAGACGGCAGTGGCATTCTGTATAAGTATTTAAATATCCATAAAGTACACGCGATTTAAAAGAAAAATTAGATAAAATTGATGGCATATTTATTTATCGATTACCATGTTGCCTAATGCCATTCAAAACGTTTAACGTTAACGTATGAAAATTAGGAGAAATAAAAGTTTTAATTTTTGTTACGAAATATTAGAAGGGATTACATGTTTTTAAAGAAGAACATGGTTTTATGTATTGTACCGGATGTAGGACGGAGGATAAAATTTGAGACAATAATATTGTACTGGCTACCTCACAACCTGATGACACTTACCTCGGTTAATCTGGCCATCGCGCGGAAACTCTTTGCCCTCGATGGATAAAAAGCGCACCAACCAGGACTTGGTAGTGACATCATCTTAATCACTGTGGCCATGCTGACATGTCATTATGTTATGGGAAGACACGCGGAGAGAATGCAGCTCCCATTTAATGACTTCAGCCGTGGATGCAGATCCGCTGAAGAAGAGTAGACTGTTGTCCACTTTCTTTGTCAATGTCCATCTCTTGGGAGGTGCAGATATAGGTTATTTGGCTCCCAAATCCTTGTCAGCTGGACGAAGCTATCGTCCATTGATGTCAAGGATATAGCTTCGTTTATCAAATCTTTGGGCTGGTTTCTAGCGTAGGGTAGTCGTGCTTTAGAATGTGCAGCCCTTGCGCTGACCAATTTCTTCTCCCCTGATTTAGAGAACTTGGTCAGTACAGAGACTGCGTTCACCTGTGGCATCACAACGGGCAGCTACGTGTGTTCAAGTGAGCTTTTGGCATCAAGGCATCACACTAACCTAACCTACATTTCTTTAATTATTTAAATGAAAATGTATTTGATATAAAACTGCACTCAACTATTTAATAACTTCATAAATTTTGGAAGATTTATGATATCTATTGGGTGTGCTAATATATTTGTACCTAATTGTACATAACTTACCATAATATGGTATGATATATTATATCGAATATAAAGTTTTGTGCATTAAAAAACAAAAACCAAATGTAAATATTTAATATTTAACTACGATGTTTAAATAACTTTGAGTTTATTTTGTAATTAAAAACAATCCGGAAATGCAAAACAATCCTTTTATTCAAAACATACACTTATTCAAGGTATGTAAAGTCTTATAGTCTGCGAATATTTTACACTAGTGCAACAAATGTATGTATATGTAAAAGTTTATATTCTACGTTTTCAAATGTGCAAAGCCTTGTTCTCCAAAAATTAAGCTATAAAGACAATTACTTGTATCTAATGCATATAAAAGAGTGTGTGTAGTGTAGTTATCGATTTATTAAATAACTTTCATTATGTATGTACTTACATTTGTTTCAAAACATATTAAGCCTTTTTGCATGAATAAACTTTCTTCGAATTGTAATGTCAAACATAATATTTTACATACTTCAGATTGTTTTCTCAAACGTGAATATGTCCTTCTACATATAGATACTTGCAAACATGTACAAATATGCATTCGTATTTATTCAATTCCATATGTGTATAGAAAGGCTAACGAAAAGATATCTTGTGTACGTACCTTTTGTACATATGTAAATGTCTTATGATCTGTGAATGTGAAGTAGAACGCATAAAGTTAGACCCAAAGTTAGTGCCAAACAAAGCAAACAAATAAAGTACCCTTAACCTAGCGTGTTTCGCCATGTGAATGTATCTGACATAAAATTGAAATTTGTAGAAACATTTTATTCATAATATTATTCTATTCTGATTTAATAAACTTAGCTGTTTTTAAGGACTATAATTATTTTTTATGTCAGCACTCGGGAGAATACAAGAAGAAGGAAAGTTATAAAAGAGAATTACGTTGTAATAATTCACACTTTCTTTTTACTATTGGGCTTATTCATATAAAATATCATACAAACAGTCAGAAAATCCCAAACACCTAGAGTCCTGGTGGAAATCAAACCGACAAAGTGAACCACTTCTGGAAAGAAAATTGTTACTAAATTTATTTTAATTTGAACATTTACAACCTTTTAACCAGGGTTACAACCTAGCTCTTCACACCACACATGTTGCGTGTGTTAATTTTTTTCATGAGCGATGGAACCTACAGTTTAAATTCGACCACCAATAACATATTTTTAGGAACTTTTTATATACTTTCAGAGGTTTTGTTAAAAATCAATATAGCACAAGTCGCCGAAATAAAATTTTTCAGACATTTCATTTTGTTTGAGATGTCTGTTTTGGGATTTCAACCACGGAAACTCGTTTAATAAGCTGTTCCCTATTATAATGTGTGATTGAATATTGATAGACAAATATTGTATAGGGAATTTTCAGAAATCTTATATTCCTTAAATTAAGCGATATTCATTCAAAAATCATATGATAAGGGGAATTAATTAATTTTTTCCTCAAAATTTTAACGTTTAATGTTTGACTAAAATCAAAAATGTTTCACAAAATTGTTTGCTGGACAACAAATCTACTTATGTAGTAAGTTGCTATGTTGTGTTTGATGGAGTTTAATGTTTTGTAATATTTTTAACAAAACTTGTAAAAGATACGTTTTATTCAATTAAATAAAATATAAATAATTGCTTCCACATTTTCATCATGTTATAATTAAATCAGCAAATACCTGATTGCATCTGCATCATAATTATTTGCTATGTTTTATGCCAAATTAATATTACGTTAGTCTGTTAAACATATCAAACAAATCTTTATTAACTTAAGTACATAGACATGCTATGTAATCTACCATAATACTATTGTTAAACATAAAATTTATAATAAATTATTGGTTTTTGTGTATAACTAAATACATGATTGATTCATTCAAACTGGGACTTTTACAAATATTTCAAGAGTTGTCAACCGACGGTAAGTGATTTTATTTATTTATTAATGAATAGAATTACATATTATATCCAATTATTACGAGCTAATCAACTTAGACGATATGCTCGATGTAGTGTAGTAGACCACAGTCTCTGGTGGGAATCGATTCCAAGTCTCTCACGCTAATAGCCTAGCACAGTACCAACTAGACTGCCACGGTACGGCAGGTAAATTAGCATTATTGTATGTTTTATTTAAATTTATTTACCATACACATCTTTTTGTAAAGTTTTCTTTTATTTCAATTCTTTTTTTTTTTTTTGAGGAAAAAGTATTTTTCAAAAACATTAAAAACAGCAAGCTTCCAAATGAATCCTATTACATCTTCCTAAGGCATTGTTCAGTGAAACGGGACCATATGTTACACGACAGTTAAACTGACTAAAACAGAATCAAAAGGCTTTTAGACATCATTTTATGTCATCTTATTCAGATCAAATATGAATTACGAATCTTACAGAAATTTTCGTCACTAAAGCAACCAAATGGGAATCAATTTACAGTAGACAAGAGTAGTAATTATAAGGTGTCGAATCCAGTGAACGTTCTTTTGAATTAGGCTCTTCAGCTCGTCACAGATATTGCAATTTGATACATGAGAATACTTAGTCTTTAATCTGATCCCATACATAGAAATTCTATAATATCTCATCTTATTCAACTAGTTTAAATCCACTTGAATCACTTAGTACTTGTAGAAACTAAATCGAGAAAGTCAGCACTGACTACGATATCATCAAAATTACTACGAAAATTAGAGTTAGCATTACAAAATGAAGAATGAAGTAGCCATAGTCTAGTAGGTAGTGTGTTTGTTGGCTTATTAGACTGAAGGCCCGAGTTCGAATCCCAGGTCAGACATCAAAACGAAAATATGAAAATATTTCTTCGGCGACTTCCTCTCAGCAGATTTCTGGCAAAAACTCTGAGAGTAAATAAAATTGCCATGAAAAGTTTTACAAAAATATGTCGTTCGGAGTCGACTTTAAAACTGTAGGTCCCGCCACTCATGTATAAAATTAACGCACACAACATAAGTGGTGTGAGAAGCTAGGTCGTAATCCTGACTGAAGGGTTGTAATGACCAATTATGTATGTAAGACATACGTACTTCACTTAAAAAATAGAAATCATCAATTTTAGCGAACATTAGTAGCTATGGGATTCCATTCCCATCCTACGATCATTGATAAAGGAAATTGCATTGCAATGTTTAATAGCGTATGCATAACCTTTAAGGCTCTTGACACATTCAACTTTTGGGAAAGTACTAAGTTCAGCATAATTTTACCATTTATGTCCATAATCAAAATGTATGTAATAAAAGTGAATTTAAAAAACATTAAAAGGCCAACATGTATATTGTTATCTCAAACATTAAAGGGTTCAATACCAAATGTTGAACTAATTAAAAGGAACACTCCCTTAAGCGGACATCTCACTATACCGAACAAAATTAGCTCGACGGTCGTTGTCCGCCATTAAAAGGTTAAATCGAACAAAGTATTGGACTGACTGAGGAAGGCAAATCAGTTAGGTAATGAGAAAAGAGTAACCATCTGCTGGGTCCCAGCCAAGGCAGCAGGAAGATAAGCTGGCGAAGAAAAGATCTTTCCTGACGCTGATCTGCAGAGAAATCTGCGAAAGATATGGGAGGAGTAATTTACAAATTTGATTCCGCCAGCCCAGTTGCCAGATTTTCTTTAGAATTTATTTCAATAAACCTGAAGCAATTAAACCTTTGAAAGACTGCAAGTTCGGTAAGATTCCTAAGACGAACAATTTATTGCAGTCAAATTTCTCAAATTTGTTTCAAAAGAATCAAGATTTGTGGACATCTCATATAAAATTCTTGTTAAAATATTTCTCTGTTTAGTATTCGACTATGCATTTCTGCATTTTGAAGTCATTTTCAATTGTTACATTTTATTCAAATTACATACATCAAAATTATGTGTTACATTTCTTATGATTTTTATAACTCACAGTCCAATTTCTCAAACATATTCCCTAAGATTGAATTTTCAAACGAAGATTTCATAGTTCTTTTGGCATTTCATAATGTTGTGCTTGCTTGTCTAACTACAACACTTGGAAAACAGCCATCAACGTTAATTTATCCATTTCTTGTTTTTCTAAATTTTCAAGGCTTTCTTTGATGGCTGGCCATCATTTCTTGAGACAATTTTATAGAACAGAACGTTGTACGAACATTGAATTTGTGAACAAAGTTTCAGAAAAGCGCACATACAAGGATTTTATGTACAACGTTGTGTATAAAAATGCATATTTAAAATACTCAACAGAAGTTGTCATCTTTTCATTCATTGCCCAAGTGATGCTGTTTTTATATGAACATTGTAAAAGAAATCAAAAGACAACAACAAGAAAAATTATTAAAAATAAAATAAAAAATGCTTCGTAAAAAAGACTTGACAATAACAGATACGACAAAAACTCGGAAAGTACATTAAAATTTCCATGAAAAATATGTAAAAAATTAACACACAACCCGTAAGTGGTGTTAGACGCTAGGTCGTAATCTTGACTAAAAAGATGTAGAGACCAATTATGATTCCTTATAGATTTCTGACTAGAACATTCGATTTTAAAATTCAACTTCTGGACAGAATATCCGGAGATTCCCGATGGGGGCCCTCTTCCAAGCAGAGGTCATGGCAATTTTGAAAGCGGCGCAATGCTTGTTAAGTGGCGGGGTTTCCCTGAAATTCTTTTTTTTACTTGAAAAGCCAGGCTGTGATTATGTCCCTAAAGAACGTATTTTCAGGGTCTATCCATGACCATGAATGCCGACGATTTCTCAGAGATCGGATCCGAAACATAGGCATATAGTTGGAGCATGGCTGGAACCTGGAACTTGCAATCTCTGACATGTTACAGAGTATATGTATTCCCATTGCTTCGGTTAATTTGGAGTGGTACGAGAAGGCTCAATCCCATGGACGGCAGTTGAGGATACGTCCCATATTGCTCTACTCAGTTGGACAAGTATGGACAGAGGTCTGTCACTTCTAACCTTAAATGGTATGGTCATGCATCTCACCATGCTAATTCTTTCGGGTCATTGTCCTTGTGGTAGGCATGCCGAAAGATTTGGCATTCTGACGATGACTTCTACAGGAGATCTGGACCTGAGGAGAAGGAAAAAAACTATTTTTCATATGTCAAGGTCCTGCTCTGGCCATAAAAAGACGAACGGTTTTAATCTCTTATTTCATAACATCCTGCAATAGCAAGATTTATTTTGATCTCGGGATGGTATCACAATGATCCCAATGACTCTGCCACTTTACCTCATCTCACCGTATCTCTGTTTTGAATTATTGTTTTAAGTTCTCAAACTTTTAAAAAAAAACTTACAAGATTTAAAGATAGCTATTAAAAGTTTTCCGCTAATATATATAAAACGTCTAAACACAAATGACAAACTTGATTATTCTCATGTATGCCGTTCATTCTATGTCTATGTATCTGCACAATATTGCGCGCGTATGCATGTACATCCAACCTGTATTATTCTATTGGAATATAAAAAAAAGTTCTTAAGGAATGTTTTTGTATAAATAGTGAAACAAATTAATTTCCTATGCGGAGTGTATGGCACATATACAATTGCTTTGTTCTTGTATTCATTTCATTCTCACTGCCTCTATTGAATATGGTTGATGATGTTAGTCTTTTCATGGTAGATGGTGTGCAGCATAAGTTTTGCAACAAACTGATTTGTAAATAAATGTGAAAATGAGGTATAGAAATTTTAATATTGTTATACCTCTAAATTTTCGAATGATATTTGTTACATAGTATGTCTGACTACGGCAGTGCACAAACCAAATTTGATGATGCATAACAAAAACAAAACAGTAAAAACATAATGAAATTTAAATTGTTTGCAACATCAATTTGTCGCTATCTTCTGTCTTTCGTTTAGTGAATATGTGGTGTGGTTTTGAAAACGCCTGCTGCTGAAAATTCCCATTTCAAACAGTTTGTCTTTACATTCTTCTTTGCATGCTTCTGCACATTCTGTTTGTCAGTTAACCATACTGGTTTAAACATTAAAAATTTGTGGTGAAATATTTTCTATTTTATTCCATTTAAAAATACATACATGTATAAATACATATATAGTACAGCTTTAGTTTACCGGAATATTACTTGTACGGTAATATAAACACTATTTTATCCGTTGTTGGATGGTTGTTTATCACCATATTTTTCTAAAGGACCTTCTTGTATGTTTTTGTTTTCTGTTTTTTTTTTTAAACTGCAGGTGTTTCTTGATATCTGTACTAAAAAGCGCGAAATTGTGTTTATGTGGTGGTGTTTCATGTATAATTCTTAATTCTAACGATTTAATAGTTTTGCTGAAAAATTCTGAGAGAAACATATTTCAAGAGAAATTTTTACTTACCTGGCCAAAATTTTACTTTAATTTTATTAAAGTCAAGAAATGTAAGCCCTTGAATCGTTTGTGGGTGTTAACAAATGCCAAAAATTAAATAAAATCGCCATTAGAGTGTTACTAGCAGATTCGTTTATTGAATTGTCTAGAGAACCCAAAAAAGTGACAATAAAATACAGGCGCAATAATACTCCATTAAAATTCAATAACGGTTCTACCAATAACTACTGTGTAAAGATGAAAAATTGTCAATAAAATTTGGTATAAGAATGTACTTCAACCGCTGCACAGGCCGTTCAGCCACATCGAGCATAAGCAATTGGCCATCATCGATGACTACCAAAAAATCCAAAAGAATAACAAAGAAAAAATTAAGGAAAATAATGAAAACCATAAATAAATGTGAGGATAGACGGCAATTGCACTTAACTGTAGGTGCAAATAGTGGTTGGAGCAATAAAATAACGACAACGGTAGTGGCAAAAAGGCAAACAAATTTGAGTACATTTTTTGTGTGTTGAAATGTGAGTAAATATTTTTCGATAGTGAAAAAATGAGTTGTTTTTGTTATAGTTTAAGGAAGGAAGTGTTATTGGACCAACATTTCTATTTTCGTTTCATATGTAGTCTTTTTTACCACTATACCAGCGTCATCAGTATTTCTGGCACTGAGAAACATTTAATGTTTACTGCAGCACAAACTCTAGTTGCCAATAAGTCCACAAAAGTTAAAAAAAAAAACTTTATATTTTATGCACTCCACCGCACACAACAATACATGCAATGTTCAACTGAACGATTGCTTTCAAATTATGTGTGTGATGCTCGTCATAGTCAAATTGTTATTAAATAATATTAGATTAAACTTCTTGTAGTTGAAATACCTTACAAGTACTGGTAAAAGCCGTAATTGAATTTGTAAATTATTAACGTTATATAAGAAAAACAATTACAAACGTTATTAATTCCCTTTTAACTAAAAATGCTGTACTCTTAAAATGTCAACACAGATTTGCAAAACAACAAAAGCCGTTGTTTGGACTTACAAATTGATTATAAATTAAAGGTTTTTTTACCATTATTTCTCATTTCTTCTCCGACTTTTCACTTCCTTAGTCACTATGATAGTGGAGGTTATTAACAAAATTTGAACTAAAAAAACTTTACCAAAGGGAACGGAAAATAAAACTAGCTTTTATTTTAATATTGAAAATTCGCTGCCCTTTACTCTACATTGCGTTTCCATCATTTACTTTTCTTTTTCGTCCTCTGTCTTATTAAGTGCACTAAATTGTATTCCTGCTAAAGTTTCTACATTTAATTCACGTAAGGAAGAGAAGAGTTGTAAACTTTTGTATAAATTAAGTTCCATTTTTTATAAACATACCCTGCAGGAAATGTCAATAGTGAAACTGTACTGACTTACTATTGACACAGTCACCAGTACTACTGACTTATTATATCACAAACAATGCTTTTTACTATAGACATTTAACATGTGCGTGTCATTGAAAATCTACTACTGACGTTAGTACTATTGACTAGGTACTTCTTTTGGGACCATATGTAGACATTGGAACCAGTGAATCAATAGTATAATTTAGCAGTTCTAGTCTACACTTTTGGTACTTTTCTGTAGTAAAAGTCGACAATAAAATTTAAATTTTTGTAAATATTGAATATTTTATTAAAAAAGATAAAAAGGTACGATTTCATTGTTATAGCTTTTTTTAAATTTAAATATAAAAACTAGAAAGGTACTATTAATTCGGTCTCTCTTATTTATATAGGAACATCAAAATAACATTTTTGTTTTATTAAAATTAAATAAAATTATTAATCCTCTTTGAGAGAGTCGTCTTCTTCACGATTTTCATTATTTTTGGTTTTGCTGCGACCCATTTGTTTGAAATATTTTTTCTTTTGGCGCTGAAATGCTGCTCTAAGTGTTTTGTTCGAATTTTTATTGAAAGTTGATATTACATCTGGATATAAAAAAAATCAACAATTTGTTAAAATATTACAAATATTTATGAGAACACAAACAAGCATTTATTACCTATTATGGCTTTAAAAATATTTGAGTATTCGCGCAACCTCTTTTTGCTAAAAGAGCAATCAACATTAAAATTTATGATAATATTTTGGCCAAATATTTCATAAAGGTTTCATTCTGCATTACCCGCAAGGAGTGATTTCATTTGTCGAATCTATTGAATATAAACAAAAAATACAATTTTATTCGTTGAAGTAGTTCCACAATAAAAGTAAATACTTACGTATGGGTCTGAATCAGTTTTCAAAATAGCATCAAATTTTCTCAGTTTTTCTTCAGAGTCGATAGGTAAAAATTCCATAAGATTTAAAGCAATTTCATTTTGTTTAACAATTGTGTCCAATAAAACTTTATGTTCTGCTAAAATGTCAAGTAATGTGTTGTATCGTTTTTTTTATATAACATTGATTGTTTTTTTTATTAAACGTTTATAATTTCTCTTACTCATAATGGTTAAATTAACTTAGAAAACACTTTTATTCACCTTTTTATTGATTTATTTTCAAAATTTTGATGGCGGCTGTCATTTTTTCCACAAAATAATAAAAACATTAAGAAGAAGCATAGTTTTATTACAGAGCATACATTTTGTAGCTAAAAGTCGACTGGGAGTAGCAGTCGATCTCTATTTTAACCCTAGAACCCTACCCCGGGTGCTCGGGCACCCAGCTTAATATTTAAAGTGTTGTCATGCATTGAAATTTGGCAACACAGTATTTTAATTCTGTTAGTTTTCCTAGATTTGCATGTTGTTCACATTTCATTAGATTTCAGAGAGCTTCTTAAGCACCCAGGGTAGTAGTTACTGGAGCACCCAGGGTAGTAAAAACAGTAGTTTTTCGAGCTAATCATTCTATATTTGTTTTTTTTTTATCGAGAAGGTATTTTGGTGTACATATGTATATGTATACTTATGTAGGTGAAATTATTTAAGGTTAAACTGTTAAATAGACGTACTGCCAAAAAACAGGGACGATGCAGATTCTGTCCTACCTCAAAAGATAGAAAAAGTAAGACTTTTTGCAACAAGTGCCAAATGCCTATCTGCGGAGAGCATCAAATTAGAATGTGCCCCAAATGTATATAAAACTAATTTTGTTCTTTTTTTTTCTTTAAAGTTCTATCATAAATAAACAATAAATACATGAATATAAAAAAAATAAATTTTGCAACTTGTTTTCCTAAATTTATAACTTATGTGAAAACTGGGTGCTCGAGTACCCAGGGTAGGAAAAGTCAATATAAAATATGGGTAGGGTTCTAGGGTTAATAAAGCCGTTGTCGTTGCATGCAAATTTTTTATTTTTTAATGAATTTAAGAAATTAAAAACCAAAATGGTTTTTTGTACTTTTGTAATTTAGAAACATGAATTTTGTGAATAACTACTACACCACAATTTAAAAAATACTCGATTGATAAAAACGATTATACCGCCGATACATTATCAATCAGCTGCCGCCAATCATTCGTTCTTGACAATTTTTTTTTTTCATTAAAATAAAATTAAATAATTGTTGACGCTTCGATCACAACGTCACCATAAAGTCACCAATATAGTCGACAAATCTGGTGACTTGGTGACACTTGTCGACATGTTTCCTTCAGAGTACATATGTATGTATTCGTATAATATTATTAATTAAATTCTTTTCTTTTTTTCTGAAAAGGAAGGATATAAGAGTAATATTTAAAATAAAAAACGTAAAGCCCGGATTCAAACCCCAGGTCAGACATCAAAACGAAAATATGAAAAAAATATTTCTTCGGCGACTTCCTCTCAGCAGATTTCTGGCAAATACTCTGAGAGTAAATAAAATTGCCATGAAAAGTTGTTCCAAAAATCTGTCGTTCGGAGCCGACTTTAAACTGTAGGTCCTGCCACTCATGTATAAAATTAACGCACACAACATAAGTGGTGTGAGAAGCTAGGTCGTAAGCCTGACTAAAGGGTTGTAATGACCAATTATGTATGTATGTACGCATGTATTTGAAATTAAAAACGGAAGACTTTTAGCGATGATCGAAACGATTTGGGAGCTTTTCATTTTGTTTAAGACATAACAAATACAATACATATGTACGCAAATACTACAGCACTTACATTCTATAGCGATTTAGGAGAAAATTTTTGTTTCTTGGATTAGCATTTAAATGACTACTTTTACTTATGTAATGCATTACTCGTTCTAATTTATGACATAAATGTTGACGCATAGGGGGAGTACAAACAAAAGTAATAGTTGGTCTGAAAATTTCATTCTTGTATCATCTTGGCAATATTATCAGTCTTCTTTCTAATGGTATGACCGATCCAACTACATTATCTGCTTTTTTATTTACTTCATTGGTTAAGTTCTAAAACTTCAAATTACTTATGAAGTAGAGTCTGAATATCCGCCGTATGCCCTTCAGAGTGTCGCTGGCCTATATAATATAGTGATTATAAAGTGACTGTATGTGACACTAATGTAGTGTAACAAAGAAAACTGTATTCAGGAGCTGTTAGATTCTACAGATGGATCTTAATGAAGGAATATTACTATCGCTTTGGTCAGCTTGTTGTTTATGTCTCTTCTGTTTGTATATGCTACCGTGACTACATACTCTTTATTCAGTACACTACAGTCACGGAATCAGCAAACTAGTGTCGTAGAAGCAGACGAATTTGTACAATTGAATATAAATTAAACAAAAGCTATGCAACTTTCAGAAGGCCTAAAGACTAAAGCAACATTCATTACAATTCTTTAGTCAGGATTACAATCTAGTTTCTCACACCACTTATGTTGTGTGTGCTAATTTTTATGGATGAGTAACGGGACCTACAGTTTAAAATCTATACGAACGACAGATTTATGAGAAACTTTTCATGGCAATTTTATTTTACTCTCAGACGTTTTTGCCAGAAATCTACTAGGAGGGGATCGCCAAAGAAATATTTCTTCGTATTTCGTTTTGTTGGAGATGTCTGACCTGGGTTTAAACCTTGGCCTCAAGTCTAATAAGCCAATACACTACCTACTATACTACGGCGCCTAAACGTTTCACCAACTGATTTCAAGCCCCTTATTATCATTCCCGGTTATTATTGTGTAGATGTAGACGTCTGTAAAGGGTTTGCTTTTGCGCTGACAAACCTTAGGATTGTGTTCGGTGCATAGAACTTGATAAGAATTCGAGGGTTTCCTTATGATAAGTATGATCTCGGGTGATCCGTTTTCTTAATCACAGAATCTCTGAAGGACTTGTTTTTTGGATGGAAAATGCCCGTGTTTTTTCTCATGGTTCCGAATATTCCTCTAACACCTGGGTTAAAGGCAGACATTGGAACAGTTTGAAGCTTCTCTTCGAATAGCATGTGGCTTCCAAATTCTCTGCTATTATTAGTATCGTTGTAAATTCAAATACAAGACTTTTTTGGCCTGTTTTCGTGTCGTTTAGTAATCAAAACAAGATTCGATTGGTAAACGTTATTACTAAATTTTGTAAAGATTATTGTATGAAATTCTCAAATAACGCTTCTTAACCGGTACCCTGAAAGGAACAAGTCCCCAGAACCTTAGTGTTGATTTTTTTTTATATAGTTTTATTGTTGTAATATACAGCTTTCATAATTTATTTGTTATGATGTAAGGGGTTGTCTTTTTTGTCATTTTTATAATACAAACACACTGCATTTATTTGTCCCTGCAACAATGTGTATCACATACGCTATTTCTGTTTAATTTAATTGGGGTCTCTAGTTTTGTTATTGTAATTTTTAGCTATTGTTATTGTTCTTTGTTATTGTGCCTAGTGTAATGGAACTGATTTTTTTTGTTAAAATGTACTAGTATTGAACACACATACTTCCATTTTTACTTGTGCTAATGACATTGCTTTTCTTTATATGCATGAGGCGAATTGGTATCGTTTTCGACAAGTTGTTACTGTGCCTCATCAATTGCATATTATATATCTTGGCATTCACTGTTAGAGACGTCTGAATTGGAAATTTCACATTGAAAAAAAATTAGTACAACTAAAATAAAGCTTTCCGAAGTACACAGCATGTGTTCGAAATAAATCTAAAGAAAATCAGCTATAGGTTTCTTTACATTTTCTTAAATTTTTTTTGTCATCCAGCCCCAGACATTTTGAACAATGCTTAGTAGACCTTGTGACTAAAGTGATCACTATATAATGCTGATGACGTTCAAATAAAACGTGGTGATTCCTATACATTTATAAGCTTTCGTTTATTATTATTTTATGACACAGCTCTCCCCAAACCATTATACCACTTCCGGGAAATGAAGTTTCGCCAGAAATCGTGGTTCTTTTTTTAAATTATAAAAAAAAAATAATTGTAATCGTTGGGGCCATCAAGTTTAAATTATTTTCATCAGGAATTACCATGGTTCTTCATTCGCACATTCTCTCACTTCAGTACGTTTGAACTTTAGTCTCTTTTCCTTTAGTGATGGCTTTTCTTTAAATATTTTATTTGTTAATCCCATGAGCATACAATTTTATAATTCACCTAACAGTTGACGAGCATGCTTTTACACCAGTTTGAGAATAAATAATGATCAATAAGGAGCCATAGTTAGAAGAGTTTCTTATAATTAAACGTTGCTCCCACATGTATTTATGAATTTTATTTTTATTGCGGGGAAAATCTTTTCTGAAGCTATAACGCGACTGGAAGTAACTTCGTAGCCCTTTTCCGCTATGGACAGTAATGAATTTCAATTGTGAGTGAATTTATATTATGAAATGGCTCATCAAAATTTGTTAATGTTTTATGTTTCAGCACCTTACTTCTTCTCCACCTAACACCAATTTAATCTTGTGAGCTATTTTAATATAATCGTTATTCAGTATCAATTATACATAATATGCCAGAAATTATAGAAATAGTATATAAATAAATAATAAATGAAGTAAGCTGTACATAAATAATTATTTATAACTTCTATTCTTATGATACTTCATCATTACAAAATATGTATATAGAAAACAGTATGGACTTATTCTAACGACAAAAAGTGTATAACTACCAATTGCTTGGAACTGTAAACTCTTACTGTATAATAATTATTGTTATAACGATAATATTGTATTGGTTTTTAAGGGAGCCATTTTCATTTTAATTGCCCTGTTATGACTGAAAACGAAAATGAGATTTACCTTCTGAAACAAATTTTAGTTACAGTCAGTTGAACAAACATTCATTCAACCATTTTAAAACTTTCTTTTTTTTTGTTGTTGTTAATATTATAAAATTTGTTCCATTAACCAAATTATTTCTTGCCAATAAATTTGTAGCAAATTTTCTTGTAAACCGGACATAATTTATGTTATTTTCCTGTTTAAAAATAAAATAAATTAAATTCTTTATAAACGTATAATAAATTTGAAATCAATTTAACTGTAGCATAAAAACTGGCGATTTAAAGAAATAAATAGCCTGGACAAATAAAAAACAATAGAATAAAAGTAAGGATAATTACCAAAATTATGTACAGCAGAATAAGAATTCAAGCCATTACTAAGGACATTTTTTATCAAAAATACCCTAACAAACAAATACAAACAGGCCAACACGTTTAACAGATATTTTTATGCTCAAAAGGATGACATTTTATATGGGACTGCCTTAGGCATGATCCCAATACAAAAAACAAAACAGAAGCCGCAGGAAGAAAACCAACAAATAACCGGAATTTTTTTCTATTTTTTGGGGTTTTTTTAAATTTGTATTTTTCCTCTTAAAATTTACATACCATACACACCAATATTTGTGTTTTATGTACATATATATAAACATGTATATATTAACCCATTAACGCCGAATGGGTAGAAAAATACCCAAAAAAAGAAGTTTTTTTTAGAATGAATAAAGAAGACATAGAACGGTTTAAAAAAATTAGTAAGGCACGATATTCACATATTTTGGATGACACAAAAAAGGTCAAAGATCACGAAGAACTTCTGTGGAATATGTATGGATGATATTCTCAGAAAAACCTTTAGATGCCATGTCATATAATATATCTTCTACCCGATAAAAAATACTTTCACTTGAATTAGTCTACTTACCTAAGCTACAGGTGCGATTAAATGACATGGGTATAAAAATACCCACTTAGGCATTGGTATGAAATATTTTTCATAAAACTTTTCAAAACTAATTTCAAATAGAAATTTCAAATCATTTATTTTTCTCTATTTTTTTATATTTTTGGTATTCCGGTATGAAATTGTGCAAAAGAATCCCTTGGATGCACATTCAAACCGTATTTTGCACAACCGTACTCTGTTTTCCCACCACATTGCGCACAGCGACAGCGTTTTTCAATTTTATCAATCATGTGGTCAAATTTGTCGGTGTGTTTTGTTATTTGCTGCGCATTTGTGACCACTTTTCCATCACGGCGTCGATTTTCACGAATTTTTACCAACGCTAACCCAAAAATCGAGTTGGCTCATAGGTGGCAAACCTTTACATCCCCTGCACAAGCAGTGTTGTTTGCATGCGTTTACCAAAGCTGCGTCAATAGTGTTAGTGAGTAATGGCCAATACCACTTTTCCGCGGACTAGAATACGATAATTGTAGACGCCATGATCGAATAAGTCAACCCCACCCATTCGCTGATTATATGCATGTATTATGTATGGTTGTTCAACGACAGCCATCATGCGATGTTTACGGTCATATCTTTTGGTTTTGCACATCGGTTTTGCACCCAAAAAATTAGACATCACAGTTGCCGCCTTCAGAAAGATTTAAAATATACACATACATAGGTATAACATGACAATAAATATGTGTACAGGTAATTACCGAATTATCGTTCCAGAGAACTGCGAGAATATTGTTGTTTGTCAAAGCAAAAATCTGATGAACCCCGAGGTTTCTTTTTCATCAATTTAATATCATCCAGCAATGCGTGATTGCTCCGATTATCTCGAACAGTACTTGTTGCAAAATAACCTTTTCGAGATAATGTACATAATAAATTATGGCTTGTCGAATGTAACATTATATTGACTTGGATCTGAAATATTCTCTAATAGTCGTAGTACCACGTTTTCACCAAGGCCGTAGTCAGCATTATTTTTAGCAGAAGCGCCAGCATATGGGATAAAGTAATAACAATATCCTGTCGTAGAAGCCAACACCCAGTATTTGTAGCCAAATGGCGGCCATAATATGCGATCATCCACAGAAAGACTATGAGAAAATATGTCAGATTATTATTGTCACAAACGTGTTATTTTCAATAAAACTTTCAAAAATAGCTTAACTATGCTGTCTAGTCGCCATATAATAAAGAGAAAAAAATTTTATTTTAGAACACACTTATGACGAAGTGGGTAGAAAAATACCCATGCCCTACAAAGGCAAAAAGTCGTGGGGCACTTAAAAAAAAATAAAGATATTCATATCAATACAAATACTCCAAATACTATTTGTGCTAAATTTCACCGAAATCGGACCACGGAGCCTGGGGTCAGGCGTTAATGGGTTAAAACCTAATATCGTATCTCTTAAGTGTTCTAAACATCAAAAGATATCAACAGAAAATAAAAAATTGTTGAATATTTTTTAATTACTGGTTTTATGCTAACCCACATAGATAATTTCTTCTCACAAATTATCGCAATTATGAAATAACCCGTTTCAATGTTATTACTATACCACATTGGAATTGTTGATAAAAAATTAAAAATGAAGATAAAATTCAATGTTTTCAATTTTAGGTCTGGTGGGTCAGTGGTAAAATACTTTAAACAGCCTTTCCCCTTTCATAGTGTTTTCTTATAGGCTTGTTTGTTTACACACATATGTACATAATTGTTCATTACAACCCTTCAGACAGGGTTACGACCTAGCTTTTAGACCACTTATATTGCGTGTGTTAATTTTTATATATGAGTGACGGGACCTACAGTTTAAAGTCGACTCTGAGCAACAGATTTTTGAGAAACTTTTAATGGCGATTTTATGTACTCTCAAAGTTTTTGCAAGAAATCTGCTGAAACTTTTATGGGAAAACTTGCTGTTTGGTTTTTGATCTACGAACTATTCCATCAAATCCATGATCACCTGGATACTATCAATCTGCGAACATGCCTCAGTACTTACTGATGGATACACAAGTGAGATATGGTATATTTTCGACACAGCAGAGTATTATATTATCTCTTAAAAATCCGCTGAATCAAGACCTATAAAAAAACGGAATATGTGAAATATCGAAGTTTATGAAATCACCACATCTAGCATTGATCAGGAATGCCGAGTGTCTCGACATTGAACATAGATTTCTCAGTTGAGGTACAGACAAATTATCTTACACAGACTTTACTCGTTTATAAAAGGAAAATGGGAAAATAACCAATTGTTCGGAAACCACAAACATTTGGCTCATTGTGGGTATATGAATTTAAATTTAGGGTATTGAGAATACATCATAAGAACCTCATAACTACGACGAAGAAACTACCAACGCACATTTGACCTGAATGCGATCATTGAACCGCATTGGCCTGGTGGAAAATGATAAATGCATAGAAAACAATGGTGAAAACATCAAAATGATGGAACTTTTTTTATATGCAGCCTTCTTTAACTCGAGATACCAATATTGTAGGGAAATACAATGCCAGACACAACTCATCTCTGAGAGCTGGACTGCATGAATCTAAAAAAATTTGTAAAAGATATAAACTTCCTAAGGAAATTATGTCTGGTATACCTTAATCTTGTGCGAACAGCAAGCCTTCAACTCTATGGCAGGTTACATTGCATTCTACCTACTAGACTATGTACCTATTCGTACAATGCAAAAGAGTCTACCAGAACTATTGATCTTTCTAGTAAGAAACTTTATCTTTTTTTTTAACAAAATAACTTAATTTTTTAAAGAGATATTCAATTATTCTTACTATAACTAGTTGAATGTGTATGCAATTCTGTCTCTGTTTCTAAATGTAACACAATTTTTTTCTTCGTATAAAAGTCTCTGGCGCACAAAAAATAAACGTCAATCTCAAGTACAACAAGTCTACGAACAACAGAAATTTTAACATTGTAGTACTGTGTTGTACTGTCAAGCTGCTAAAAATACATTTGAAACATTGATAAACACACATACAAATGCAGTCAAATTAAATTTTATTATGTTTTAACGAGAGAATATTTCTGCGATATTATTTAGATGTAGTAGTGTGTTCTTTGCGTCTTTTAGGATACTGTAACGAAACTATAATGTCAAATTGTTCACAAGCTATTAAACAACTGAAAGGCAGATGAAAAAGAAAAACGGAATACATTTCCTACATTTGTTCGTTTATTTTCGTTGGTGCAGCGTCAATTTATCATACAGTTTTTGGTACGACATATGCAAATGTTGGAGCTGCAGATGTTGGTCTTCCTTGTAATTATGTACTGACATACACCACTGAAAATACAGTTTTTGTTCTGTTAAGAATACAATTTGTTTTTATGCTGTCACTACTGTTGCGACTTTTATACATTTTATTTTACTTGTTATGTCACCAGGCGTGACTGAAATCATCGATTACTGTCAATGTTGGTGTCAAGCATTATTTTTTTTTGTTGTTTTTTTCAGTTGAAATTTCTTTGAAAAGAGGTTTACACACTATGTATTCTTAAAAATAAATAAATTTTTCTTTTAGAGTATGGTAGAATACAGTTCCATCTCCGAGCACTTCAATGGTATTCCCATAAAAACGTATTCGAATATACTAATAATACATACATAATTCCTCTTTAAAGTTTGTATAAAATTTAAACGTTAAGAAACAAAACAAAATTTATTATTTTCTCAATAAAAAGAATTTATGAATTTAAAAGTTTAAAAGTTTTAACTTTAATTTCTCTTATAAATTATATTTAAATTAAATTTTTATTTAATTAAATGCGATAATGATTTGATGAATTTTATATCTTCTATATAAATAAAAATCAATTGTCGTTCGTTGGTAATTGCATCAGTTGAGAACGGCTAGACCGATTTGGACAATTTTTTTACTGAAATGTTCGTCATAGTCCAACTTAGGTTTTTACGGAAAGAAAAATTGACCGCGCCCACTTTTACGCCCACTTTTTTCGATTTATCTTTTATCTTTTATTTAAATGGTCGTAGTAATCTAATTTAAGTTTTTACTGAAAGAAAAATTTACCACGCCCACTTTTTTCGATTTATCTAAAATCGGAAAACGGCTGCACCGATTTGGCTAAATTTTTTAAAACATGTTCGTAGTAATCAAATTTAAAGTTTTACTGAAAGAATAATTGACCACGCCCACTTTTACGCCCACTTTTTTTCGATTTATCTAAAATCTTGGAACGTTTGGACGGATTTGTCTTATTTTTTTTTTTTTTAATTTACGAAACAATCAAAGCCGTTTTGGTGGTGCGATGATTCTGTTGGCAGGGGATTTTCGGCAAACATTGCCAGTGATTCCACGGTCAACGCCAGCCGATGAACTTAATGCATGTTTGAAGTCGTCCGTTTTGTGGAAACACGTCAAGAAACTCAAATTGACTGTGAACATGCGTGTCGAGCTGCAGAACGATTAATCTGGAGAAGTATTTTCCAAACAATTGCTGGACATTGGCAACGGCAAAATCCCGGTTGACATTTCGACCGCTTGCATTCAATTTCCCCCCGGTTTCTGTCAGTTCACCGAATCAAAATCCGAACTAATCCGAAAGGTATTTCCAAACATTGCACAAAATTACAAAAATCATGATTGGTTGAGCGAACGTGCTATATTGGCTGCGAAAAACATTGATGTCGACGAATTGAATTTTAAGATTCAAAGTGAAATTGCTGTCGAATTGATGACGTACAAATCGGTGGATTCCGTTACTTCCCAAAATGATGTTGTCAACTATCCAACCGAAAGTCGGATCGGTAATCATAATGTTACGAAACATAAACCAACCACGTCTTTGTAATGGCACCCGACTTGCGGTAAAAAACCTGATGAATAACGTCATCGAAGCAACAATACTTAAAGGAAAGTACAAAGGAGAAGACGTTTTGATACCACGGATCCCAATGGCTCTGACCGACATGCCATTCGATTTTAAACGATTGCAGTTTCCAGTACGGCTTGCATTCGCTATGACAATTAATAAATCTCAAGGGCAGTCATTGCGTGTTTCCGGCATTAACCTTGAAAATCCATGCTTCTCGCATGGTCAATTGTATGTTGCCTGTTCCCGTGTCGGAACACCATCAGCATTATTTATTTACGCGCCAGGCAACAAAACTAAAAATGTCGTGTATCATAAAGCATTGCAATGAAGGAAACTACGATATCACTGCAAAGCAACAGAAAAAGTATTTCTTTATTTTAATTGGTTCCTGAACATCGATCTTTCAATCAAAATTAAAATATATACCCATATTGTACATATTTTCAAATCAAATGTAATTTAAACACACCTCAAACCTATACATAAATAAAAATTATCATTTAAAAGTACGTGGTTTTTCTCTTTTTCACTATTTTTACACAATTCAAACAGCTTCTCACAAATTCACAAATCGAACACAAACATTTTTTCTAATTTGGACAGGACAACGTCTGTCGGGTCAGCTAGTTTAAAATAATTCTAAATATTTCAGCATGAGTTCGACTTTTGGTTGCATTAAAATTTTCTTTTTAGAAAAAGTTTTAGAAATATTTCTATTTTTATTAACTGAATAAAAACAATTAAAATTTTTTCTATGTAAAAATGATTAATAACATGAAGCGTTTTCGTTTTAATATTATAAGGTTTTAATTAAATCTTTCGTCATATAAATATTGAACGTACACATACAATAGTAATAACAACTTAAAAAATTCAAACTAACTTAGATTTGGAAATAAATAAATTAAATGATTGAATTTCTAAAATTTATTTAGTAATCTTTAAAGTCACCGTAGTATAGCGAATAGTGTGTTGGCTTATGCCACGTGGGGCCAGAGTTCTAATCCCAGGTCAAAATTAGTATGAAAAAATATTTCTTCGGCGACATCCTCCCAGCAGATTCCTGGCAAACACTCTGAAAGTAATTAAAAAATTACCATGGAAAGTTTCTCCAAAGCCTGTCGTTCGAAGTCAACTGTAAACTGTAGGTCCCGCCACTCATATATAAAATTAATACACACAACAAGAATAGTGTGAGTAACTTGGTCGTAATCCTGACTGAAGGATTGTAATGAGCAATTACACAAAATAGAAATTCTTCAAAAAATTGTGTTATTTATATGTGGAATAACACATCAAACCTTAAGAAGCTTATCAGTTAGAATTTTCTATACAATAGCTGCATTTAACTTAAATGCAATATTGTCGATTAATTGTATTCAATATGGACTTGGTAGTATAAAACCATGTTATTAATTAATTCATACGACTGTTATATTTCGTGTTTTATTTAGGTTTTCAGGTGTAATTTTAAAAGTAGCTAAAACCTCACCTAACTGCAACACAAAAGAAAAAACGGCTATTATGGGCAAGAGAGCGCCAAGCCTGGGCCCGCAGACAATGGCAAACCATAATTTTTAGCGACGAGTATAAATTTGAGATGTCAGTAGGAGATACTCGCAGTAAAGTAATAAGTAGGAAAAGTGAAGGTTATCATAGAGATTGGCTCAAACGTACGGTCGAGTTTCCTGGGAGAATTATAATATGGGGTTGCATGTGCGCAAAGGGCTTAAGGCAACTATGTTTTATAGAATCAACTGTAAATGCTTCGCGGTACATAAATATTTTAGAAAATTATTTAGTTCCATCAGTACCAAGTTTAGTTACTTTTCACGAATACATGTTTCAGCAAGACGGAACTCCTGCTCATACCTCTAAAACTACAAAAAAATGGCTCCAGGATAATAACATCCATGTTTTAGAGAAGCCATCGTCAAGTCCAGACTTGAATCCTATCGAGTCGGTCTGGGCTATTATGAAAAGACGGCTTAGGGGTGATCCCCAAACAACCATGTCTGGTCTTAAAAGAAAAATACAGGAAATATGGGATTCCATTACTCCTCAAGAATGCCTAGACTTGATAGACTCCATGCGCAGTCGGGTCGTTGCAGTTATCAATGCCAAAGGTGATGTTACTCAATATTGATCCCAACTTTTAATATAGTACGAATATTTTATTTTATATTTTATCAATATTTTATTAAGTTTTTATTGTTTTAAAATAGTTATATGATTAAATTAAACTTTCAATTTGTAGTTTGAATAAAGAATTGTTTTTTGTTTATAAAATTTATACATTTGTTTCAATCGGTCCCATAACATGGAAAATACAAAAAAACGAAACTCAAGTTGTTAGGGTAATACATATATGTACCGGGTTATCCATTTCGTGGTTTCAAAAGTAAACGTAAATAAAACACATATAAAATATTTTTTTCATGATATTTCTTTTTTATTGTAAAGTTTGAACGTTGACATTATGTGTGAAACACTACATTATTTAAATGACCTCCACGCGAAGTTTTGCAAACATTGATTCTTTTGAGGTAATTTTCGACCACTTTTTGACACATATTGGGCGGTATATCAGCCATAACATAACAACGAATGTTGGTTTTTAAGTGCTCAAGAGTTGAAGGCTTATCTGCATAAACACGCAAAAGTCTAATGGTGTCAAATCGCATGATCTTGGTGGCCAGTTGATATCGCCACGACGAGAAATTACGCGGCCAGGAAATGTCTCTTGCAATAAAGCCATATTCGCTCGAGTTGTGTGGCATGTGGCACCGTCTTGTTGAAACCACATATTCTCCAAATCGTATTCTTCAATAGCAGGCAAAAAAAAAGTCGGTTATCATATGACCATAACGCTCCGAATTGACGGTGACAGTCGTTCCATCGTCGTTTTCGAAGAAGTAAGGTCCAATCACACCTTCGGACTAAAGAGCGCACCAAACAGTGACTTTTTCTGGATGTAATGGCCTCTCTTCAATTACTTGAGGATTCTCAGAACCCCAAATACGACAATTTTGTTTATTAACATACCCACCGAGTGTAAAATGTGCTTCATCGCTGAAGAAAATTTTGTTCGAAAAAGCACGATACGTGGCTGTGGCAGAATCATCATTTTTGTAGTAGGTTTTGATAATTTTTATGCGTTCTGTGATAGTTAAGCGATCCATTTTTGTCAATGTCAGACTTTCAACTGAAAAGAAAAAAATTGGTTTCACAACTTAGTTTGACAAATGTCGAATTCCAGTCCCATACTTTTGAAACCACGAAATGGATAGCCCTTTATATACACTCCATTTGGCAATACATTTAATTCATTTATTTTCAATTTAAACAATATCAACCCACAGGAGAATAACTTCACAACAATTTATTGTAGCTGTCAATACAACTTTGGATTTTCTTGTGCATTCATTTAAAACTTTAACTGCTTTGTGACAAAAGGAAACGAATAGAAAAACGAAAGACAACCACAACAAACATTTAAATAACAGAAGTAGAGAAAAGAAAATTTCTCTTTTTTACAATGTAAAAAAACTCTTCTCTGTTAAAGATTTTCTCCAACACTGTATTCATATGTGTGTCTTGTGGTCATTAATAGTGTAGTGTGATTTGGTTGTCTTAATTTCCCATGCAATTATTAGTTATTGAAGTTTCATATACCATTTCGTTACCTCACGTATAAATGTAAAAAAGCTCGCAAACGTATACAATGTAGAACATACATATGTATTTGAAAAGTATGCCATGCTTCAAATTACATACAGTGGCTTAAACCAAAGAATATGGATATAAAGCATTGTTTACCATTTCATAGCACAATTGTGCAGAGAGAACTCTCACGCATTCTTGTGTTTTTTGATTTAGTTGTCGATCAGACTGCGACAAGAACACATGTGCGGCGGATGCTTTACCATTTTTTTCAGAATGACACTCAAAAAATATTGTATGTTAAAAGATGCTTTTGAGCTTATGGGCGTATTTCAATTTTTTTTTTATTTTGTCGCATAGTATAATTTTTTTTAAATGCTTTGGAATGCTTGTTTTTTCTCTATAAAAAATGTTTTTTTGTATTTATCTAAAAACATGGTCTAATTTTTAAGCCAAAGATGGATACCTTTAAGATCTTTTAATAAAAAATGGATTTTTTTATTTTATTTTTATTTATCTAAAATTATTAAGCCACGGATAGATAGCTTTACATATGTATGTTGATAAAATGAAAATCAAAATAACGTATATTACTAACACTTTTCTATGGCTGTAAATAAATAAATTCTCTCAACATATTTTCTCTCTCTTACTCACTAATACATAACCAAAAAATTTTTGGTAAACCCTGATATAAAGAATGCGCATCATGTAGAAGTAAAATTTCTTATGGCGGGTTGTAGGCGTACGGCCCGCTCTCACCAAAATTTGTTTAAAATTACTACCCGCACAATTGTGCAGAGAGAACTCACACGCATTCTTGTGTTATTTGATTTAGTTGTCGATCAGACTGCGACAAGAACACATGTGTAGCGGATGCGTTATCATTTTATTTCAGAATAACACTCAAAAAATATTTTATGTTAAAAATGTTCTATGTCATTAGCTGGCCGTATTTAATTTTTTTATTTTTTCTTCTAATAAAAAATGTGTTTTTTTATTTTTGTTTATCTACAAAAACTAGGTATAATTTTTAAGCCAAAGATGGATAGCTTTATGTTCTTTTAATTTTTTTTATTTTATCTTTATTTATCTAAAATTGTTAAGATAGATAGCTTTACATATGTATGTTGATGAAATGAAAATCAAGTATCGTATATTATTGACAGTTTTCTATGGCTGTAAATAAATAAATTCTCTCAACTTATTTTCTCTCTCTTGCTCACTAATCACAACCAGTGTTGCCGTTTAACTATTTTTAACCAAAATTTCCGGATTTGGTTATTTATTTTTCTTATAAAAAGAGCTTTTGTTTGTAGAAATGAATTAATTTGTAAGACTAAAATTTTAGTTTGTTATTTTTTGTTTCTTTTCTTACTATGTTGTATTAATTATAATTTATATTTGAAAAAATAAAATAAAAAAACTGTGAATTTAATTTTGGTTAATTTTTTCTTATTTGGTAATTTTTTTCACAAATGTTGGTTGCAATATTTTTTTTCGTGGCAACACTGACCAGAATAAGTGATTTCAGAAAATTTAATAAAAAAGTGGTCAAACAACAAAAACGCACGATGAGAGCAACGCATTGTTACGCTCTTCGTTTCCTTCCCTTCTATCTTTCCCCCCGCGTCCTGAAATATTTTTGAAAAATATTCCAAAAAATGTTAAGATGCACATTCTTTATACTTTATTTTCTTTGCTTAAACGTATAATTGGACACTAGGTATGAAATTATTCAAATGCCGATTTTTCAACTACAATTGGCAAATTCTTATACGGTTAAATCAAAAAAACTTTAAAACAATGTATAATTCATAGCATATTTTATTCAAAAATATTTTTAAACAAGAAAAGAAAATAAAATTAACAAATTTCATGTTATTGCAAGAAATTACTCTTAAACAACAGCATTTTATTTTTTTTTAAAAGGACTTTTTTTCGGCAGCAAATTCTTCGACGCGATCATGAAATTTTTAGGCATATCCATATGGACTTGAAATATTTCATTCTGGGACCAAAAACCGTTTCCGCTCCTCTCACAAGATCCGTTCTTGTGTCATCCGAATACCACAATAAAGTATGCAGCTTCCAGTTCATTCCATTCATTTGTGTTAGTAAATCTAGTAGATCTCTCTGTATCTGTATCTCGAACTCCAATTGCGCTGTTTTTAGTTTTGTTCTTTGTCTAAACAACCATAAGTCACTATTGTTCTGCACATTCCTAGAATTTCCCTTCAAGCTCTCTACATACCATTATAGCATTTCATGTGATGCTCTCTTTGTGAGCCATTCATCTCAATTTATGCCACAGTTGCATTCCTTGATATTTTCAGTAGATTTTATGTGCTATTATCTCGTCCAGTAGACAAATTATTTCACCATTTAGGTAGTTTTCTTCTTCTTGTAAATTGTACTACTGTGGTTTTGCGGCCTCACAATCTTTAAAATTCTTGGAATTATGATGCAGTCTGTAAGTAAGTTTCATGTTTGTGTCTGCTTCAATTAGCTCCCTTTCCGGTCTTGTTTCGCCAGCTTTTTTCTTTTTGTCCCCTCATCTTCCAGGACAATTAAAGGGATTCAGTATTGGCCTATTTAACAGAGTCGCACTATCTTCTATTTTGATTCCCCATACGTTTGTACGTTGAAATGCCTTGAAACTGCATGGAAATGCCAAAGCTTTCCCTATATATTTTCCAACTAAAATTCTTTTGGTTTCTAAATGGTCCTATCTAGATTCCTAGACCCCTAGCAAGTATTCTATTTTTTTTCTATTTTAGATCCGAAAAAGATGTCTCGCTTGAGGCATTTCTTTTATATCCAAAGATAGAAAGAGAGAGAGAGAGAGAGAAGAAAGGGTCTAACCGTAGTAAGAAAAGTAAGTCTGTTGCTCTTATTTAAAATTTCCAGACAAAAAGTTACTAAAATTTTTAAACAGTGTGTTCACTGTCACATTGAATCCAGTGGTTTTATCGTAGATATGTATTATAAAATAAACACCCATTGTTCTACATTATATAAAAATTTTTGGATATTGTCTTAAATGTAGGTTATTTTATAAATGGTTTACATAGGTGGTAGCTAGCAGGCGTTTCATGTCAAGAAAAGGAAAATGTCCTTCTAGAATATAAGGGTTTTGTGAAGATTCGCGATGTATCAAAACAGTAGTGTAAACATTTTAAGTTTTCAAACATCCCACAAGGCAGTATTTTAGGCCCAATATTATATACAATATATATGATATATCCGATCCGATATGCCTACTTCTGATAATGTCGTAGTTGCCACTTATGCAGACGATAACGCTATTATCTCCACCAATAAATGCCACATTGAAGCTTTTTCTATAATGCAAAGAGAGTTAAACACACTGCAGCAATGGTTAAACAAATGGAAAATAACTATAAAAGTAGAAAAATGTAATCATGTTACATTTAGTTTAAGGAAAGAAGAATGCCCTCCAATATATATAAATAATTCGCAAATATCAAAGTCTAACTGCGTAAAGTATTTGGGAATGTATATAGACAAGCGCCTCACATGGAAAGACCACATCACAAATAAGAGAAAATATCTAAATATGAAAACAAAGAAAATGAACTGGTTACTTGGAAGCAAGTCACAACTTAGTCTAGAGAACAAAATAAAATTATATAAAGTTATTTTAAAACCTTTATGGACATATGGTATCGAGCTTTGGGGAACGGCCAGTAATTCAAATATTGAAATATTGCAACGTTATCAGTCCAAAAGCTTAAGGAATAATTCTGGAGCTCTATGGTATATGACCAACATTCAAATTCACAGGGATCTAAATGTACCTTTTGTTTTAAGTGAAATTAATACACTTAGTTCTAAGTATTTAAAATTTAAATTTTAAATAGACTAAGTAACCACCAAAAAGCTTTAGCGATAGCGTTATTAGATAAAACAATTGAAATTAGAAGACTAAATAGATTTCATGTATTAGATCTCCAATATAGAAAATGAAGAACTTTTTGCTTTAAACAAATAAACTTTTTTATATATAACAGACGTACATATGTACATATGTATATATACACTGAGCGCCAAAAGTGAGTAAACACCACTGAAATAATTCATTTTCTTAGGATAGCGAGAAAAGTAAATGAGAATAGTCGAATAAATTTCCAAAAATAAAAATGTTTATTTATTACTTATAAAGTGTTAAAACAAAAACAACAATTCAATTATTGTTGTGCTACAAGTATATTTTTTATAATAGAAAATTTTAAATTATAGTGGGTGTTGACTCACTTATGGCGCTCAGTGTAGTTTATTAAACTTATTGTAGTTTAATAACATATGTGATATTTCTATTATTTTACCAAATTTGCTAAATATTGTAAAATAGATTGCAAATAATAGTGAATTTAAAAAAATTAAATAAAAAGTTTTCAAACAAATGTAAATATATTACACGCACACAGAATCATACAACATAATACATATAAATAAACATAAAACTCATTAACATACAAGCAGGCAACCATACAACGTTTACAATATAACTTTATTTCTTTTAAATATCATTTTCAAATCAATTAAAATATATCACTCACATAAATTAAAAATCAATATGAACTGCTGACGCTAGGTTAACTTTTTACAGTTTTATCACTTTTAATCCCAACTGTATCCACAGCTATTCTCCATTAAAAGTTAAACACTCTAAAAGTCATATTTATACAAGCTGACACTACGGATTCGTAAAATGTCTACGAAATAAGATGATGTCAAATTTTCCATATGTACGTAAGCATCTATGTACGTGTGCATGTTTATTGAGCAGAAAAATCAAACAAATTTTGTAAAGTGTTGTTTTTATTATTATTGTTATTATCATAGTTAACAGTTTACGATATTTAAGCCTGTTGACTGGATGTTGGATCAGAATTTTTTCTCTTCGTTGCACTTATTTTTCCAGTTCATGTGTAATTCAGGTTTTTGCATCTGCATATGAATTTGACATGCACACATACATAAACATATAAGGGAAATGCAGCATCAACAACACAACAGTACCAAAACTTACTAATCCTGTGAAAGGATTTCATATAAGCGCGTTGGTGGTATGATTTGACAATCCTTCATCGCCGTTCCTGAATATTGGCAAACGGAATAAGTGAATTTAGATCATTCGTTGCATTCATGAAATTCATCCATTTATGATAGAAAATAATTGAATTGACAAAAATGTCAACGACAGATTTTTATAAATCTTGCAGCAGATTTTTTTTCTCAAAAAAAAAAAATAATCTGTTGTGTATTGATGATGTCAATTGGTGTTAAGTGTAACCATACAAACCCTATTATTTTGGAATAACTTAACCACGTAGCTTAATAGTAATTTAGTTAGTGAGAGCGGCAATATACAGAGATAGTAGCTCCAACACTGTTATGAATATAAAAAGGTTTTTAACGTTGAACCGATCACAAGAATAAGTTCTAATAGTTAAAAACAAGAAAAAAAATGTTGAGAAATAATTCCACCTCTCGAAAACATTGCCCATATAAGCTAGGGACTCTGTTCAAAATTTCGTGCGAAATGCTGTCAAACTACATATAAAATATTACTCTGTTCTTATTGTGAAAAACGCTATGAAATTTATCTGGCAACTTTGTTTCCAACTTACGAAATAACATAAGCTGCACTTCTTTCGCACGAAATTAATCCAAACAGCTGATCACATTTTATTTGTTTTTCTTAAATTCATAAATTATTATTTGTTGAGCCGGAAAGATGGAAAAAATTTCAAAATTATTAAATAATAAAAAATTTAACGCCACAGATAAGCGGTTACTGATAGTAGCTGTAAAAAAAAGAAATAGAAATAGAATAGAAATAGTTTACATTATTAAAATTTGTTATTGAATTTTTATTTTATTTTCAGCTTTCAAATACATATGGTTTTTGTTTACGCATTTAAAGAAATGATGCATACTTTCAAGCAATAAAACCGACAAATTTTCCAAAATCGCCAGATAGACTACATTTGTTGCACATCAAAATTTTCGCATGAAAAACCGTAATTTTTCGCAAATATGAACAGAGTACCTACCTATAGAGTTGAAAAAAAATGGAAAGGATTTGTTAATTAAAAAGTTTTATTTGTCCTCATGGAATTTTAACTTTTCTAAAATTTAAATTTTTAGTCCTAAATCCAAAAATCACATATAAATTTTAAGTTGAATACTAAGTTTTATTATAAAATCAGATTTGAGACCACTGAAACAGTACCATTTGCTTTGTATCAAATATAATACATTTTAATTTTTAAGATCATATAACTTTAAGTCGGAAAAAGTTAAATGACTGATTTTTTGCCTTTATTTTAAACCAAATAAAAAACGAAAATTTCAAACAGGGTGCTACGATTTTTTTTTGTTGAACAATTTTATTTTTTTTTCCTGTTTTCCGATCGTAATTGTTGGTTGGGATTCATTCTTCACGAAATTATGTTATTTCAAGTTCAAGTGACACTCATTTCTGTTATATATAATATAACAAATTATATATAACAATAACAAGGAAAAATAAAAGAGAAAAGAATTATTACTCTTTAAATTGCTTTGTTCATAGTGAACAGTAAACAATTCTCTTTACTTGCATTTCTTTTTGTCTTTTCATTTATTTCTTTGTATCTGGCTGGACATGCAGAGAGTTTGAGTATAAGGTTGTTGTTGTTGCTGCATTTTTGTTTTTATGGAAGAGAATGCTTATTGTGTTTTCTCTTTTCATATATGTTAGGTTTTTTTTTATTAGAGCAGAGAGGAAGTTTAAAATAAGGCCAGAGTTGGTTATAGGAGTTTTATGAATATTAATTTATTGAAACGATATATATTCTAATTCATTGCATATTATTATAATAAACATATGCATATGGCACACCTACCACCTTCTCAACAATTAATTTATATCGTTTACTTAGTTATTATTAGATAATTACATGAAAATAACTAATATTTAATGCGAATAGAACTTTTTCTTATAGAATATTTTGGGGAAAATTCTACAGGCATTCAATTTTCCATCCCTGCTTTCTTAATTTGATTTAGAAATCAAAATATGTTTCAAATTCCATCTTGTCCCTATTTAAAGAATATGTATTTTTTTAAAGACAATAACGGGACTTTATTTTCAACATTTAAAAAAATCATGTTACTTGTTGCAGGTTTTTGCGTAGAACAAATCATTTGTTTGTTGGATTTTGTGAAGAACACTACTAGAGCGGAAAATTATCAATATAATTTAAAAGTGATTTTGATAATTAGTGAAAATAATTAAATAGAAGTTTTGCCGAATTGTGATAGGTATTAAGAAAGCTTTCCAAAGTGAAAAGGTAAGACAAAACTATTGTAGCATGTTCATGATGTCATCATTGCCGACACATGTTTAAAGTAATTCTTTTATTGAGCTTTTATTACAAACTATCAATAACGTACATATGTACATACACATTGTTGATGGCACTTCTGTTTGGTAAATTCATGCAACGATCAATTTGCTTGCGTTTGCAATTTAATAGTCAATACTGTCAACACTGTTAGTGTTGGACATATTCATATTTTCATATTCTTAATAATTATTTGAAATTCTTGCTATACCTTCCACTGTAGACATAATGCTTGATCAGCATTATTTATGTATAAATACTGGCTAATTTTAGGGATAAGAATTAATTAATAAAATATAGCCAAACTGTGCGCTTCTTGGCGCACTTGGTAAATAAAACAAAAAGGAACGTGTTTTATTCTTTTACACTATTTCACTAGTATTATTTTTTTTTGAAACGAGTACCTACTACATAATTTCCATTATTATATTAGATTTTAAACTTATATACGAGGAAACTCCAAGCCAAAAGGATATTCTTAATAGGACGTTGTGTAGCAGACGGAGCAGTAGATTTGTGGTGAACTGTGTCTTCGGAACTCCACGTGATTAGTTTAACCAGAGTTACAGGGCATAAGGAAGTTCAGACCACGTGCCTGAAAAGGCCGAATATCTAATCACCAAGTGAGACAATTACGTAAGTTATATAGTTAGTATACTCATATATAAGATCTTGTGCGTCCACGTGAAAGCATAAATCGATATTTCCTACATTTCCAATACTGAAAGTAACCCACCTGGTCCTATAACCATTGGGTCTAATCGGAAAATTCCACTTACATCAAATTGGATTTCATGCGTTTTCAAAATCACATAAATACACGTGGTAATTTCCTACCGAATATAAAATTATATAATTGATTTAATAATTGATTTATTGAATCCTATATTATGAAAATAATTTCATCGGAATTTCACATACATTAAATCATTTTTGCTGCCAAAATTATATCCTCCAAAGTTTATTTTTGGGGAAAAAAAAATTCAGGAAAATTTCGTTAATTAGAAACTTAAAACTTAATCTAAAATAACTAATCTAAGTGTTAATTTAATTGCAATAATGAATTATCTTTTTTCTTGAAATATTTTCTACACTGAAAAAATTAAAAATTATAAATTTTAATCTTAAAGTAAAGTAATTTATACTTAATTAAATTAATTAGAAATGTAAAACTTAATTTAAGATTAAATAATTCAAATTTTAAATTTTATATAAAAAAAAGAGAAATACATTAATTACAATGAAAAAAATATGTTTTTAATATTTCAAAATTACCGTGCTGAATAGAAATTTTAAAGAGAAATTTAAATGAATTAATATAAATTATAGACTTAAACTAAGAATATAGGAAATTTAATATGAATTTGGATAAATGAATAATTAAAACTTTTTTTTATTTAAATTTAAAAATAGAAACCGAAATTATTGACTTATATAGTTAAGGAAATTTTTGTAATGCAGTGATTGATGGGCCCATCAATTGACATCGCACAAAACTTAACATGAGTAAACAACACTCATACTTATACACTCATACATACAGATGATTGTAAGTAATACCAAAGAAAATAAAGTATAAAGAATGTGCATCTTAACATATTTTGGAATATTTTTCAAAAATATTTCATGACGCGGGGGGAAAGAAACAGAAGGGAGGGAAGTAAACAGAAACGAAGAGCGTAACAATGCGTTGCTCTCATTCTTTGCTCTCATCGCGATGAGATCAAAGACTATAAATATATGAAGATGTTGCACTGCCAGTGCCAAATTTGCCGATGGCAGTACGGCTACTGCCACTTATTGTACTCAGAGAACGTATTGTTCTCTTCTCTAATTTATTCTCATATGCGTGTATACGTGTGTGCATGTATGTATACATACATTGCCAAATAAAATAATAAACAAACTGAAAGATGTCTTGTTTTCACAAAATGTATGTGCAAATAGCCTGTGGAAAACAAATATTACCGTTTGTTTTATTGTAGGGTAAGAATATGTGTTTTATTGTTGTAGAAATGAAACTATATCGATTCGCACCGAAATAAAAAATCCACATTTTGTGTGGACATTTGAAACTGAAAAACTGAAAAATTGTTTTATAAAAAGTGTGAATTTAAAAATTGTAGTGCATGCTCAAACAAAACGTTTAATAAATATAATATATAATTAAAATCATAAATCATATTTTTAGAAGATATTGATAGGACTGGAAATATATCAGAAAGTACCCATACCCTGATATAGATGTCGCCATGCGATAGATGATATACGATGAAAATAAAGAATATTTTAATGAAGGCACCGATTGTTTTACGTCCAACAATGTGTCAATTGAATTAACATCAAGTCGATATTTTGTTGGTTACATAGCTCAACGAATATCTTGCGTTAAATGTCGTGTGGATATAATCAAACCAGAGCAAATTTTGTCATATCCTTCAGAAATGTTCGTTTATGCAAAAAATTATATAAAAGATTCCGACTTTGGAAGTTTGTGCGCTCCATCTGATTTATTTTTTGAAGTTTGCAAAATTCATATAAGTCTTCGAAAAAATTTTTTTAGAAAATAAATCTATAAAAAACAAAAAAACATTTGTAGTTGGCCAAAAAATACAAAAAATGCACAAAAAATACAATTTATTCCTTTTGGTTTGATGAAAATAACGAATGTTATAAACACAGAATGGAGATGCTTAATTTACTAATTGTTGTTTTACTACGGAAGCATTCCACATGGGAAACATACAAATTCAAATTATCCAGTATGGAAAAATTTAAAATTTTGAACCATTAAAATGATAAATAAATTTAATAAATACTAAACAAAAAAGGCATTCGTTTTATTACAACTTCATTCTATACAAAAATAGACACATATGGAAAATATGTACATACATAATTGAATAGTCTAAAAAATAACATTATAATTCGGTGCGAATCGATATAATTTCATTTCTACAACAATAAAACACATATACTTACCCTACAATAAAACAAACGGTACTATTTTTTCCACAGGCTATTTTCACATATATTTTGTGAAAACAAAAATTCTTTCAGTTTGTTTATTATTTTATTTGGCAATGTATGTATACACACACGTATACACGCATATGAGAATAAATTGCTTAGAGAAAAAAACAATACGTTCTCTAAGTATAATAAGTTCTCTGAGTACAATAAGTGTACTGAGTCTTTTTTGTTTTCTTTCTCTCAGTTAACATGAGAGTGAGAACGACAATTTAGCTTTCCCTGTTACCTACCCCCTCATCATAAAGAAGCACAATATTTTGTCAATTTTAAATACACGATCATACATACATAATCGTACATACGCATATACATACGTACGATGAGAGCAACACATTGTTACGCTCTTTGTTTGTGTTTATTTTTCTCCTGTCTTCCCTCCCTCATCAAGAAATGATTTTTAAAAGAGATTTTGGTGAGAGCGGGTGTTACTGGTACATCCCGCCATAAGAAATTTTACTTCTACATGATGCGCATTCTTTATATCCATATTCTTTGGTAATACTTAAAATTTTCTTATAATTTTTTTATTAATTGTATTATTACTATATTTATATAATTTATATATGATTAATATATGGGCATTTCCAGAGAAAGGTCCACCATGACGGAAAAACTAAAAGTCAAGGAAAATGTTTTTAGACCACTATTGTTAGATAAAAAACTTAAATTTTGATAAATTATAGCTATCATAAATTGTCTCTGTCCTCATTGTTGTTAATCGAACTCCAAAGTTGGTGTTTAATTTTGATATTTTTTTATTTAAGTTTTAGTAACATTTTCTCTTAAGTATTAATTTATGCAAAATCGATTATTTAAGTGTGCTCTCATCAGAAAATATTTGTTACTACAATACCTTGTTTAAAAAGGAAGAATAATATTAAATAAAGATCAGTTAACGGCATAGGCCGACTTATTAAACGCAAGTTGCAATTCATAATTTTAAAAAATGCGTATGCAATGCAAAACATGCCTTAAATGCAACCTTGCATTGCATACATTTTTTTGCATTTTATCGGCATTTAGGAACGTCGCTATGCAACTCATTCATAAAACATATGTTATTAAATTGAAATTTTGTTTATGGGCAATTTCGTGTCAAGTGACCCAATTTTTAAAATCTATGTCTTCCGATTTGGATGAAATTTGCACCAAGGTTAGTACTATTGGATAGTTGGCCAGACACAAATTTTCAGCTCTATCATTCAAGAACTGCCGGAGTTAGAGGGAGTCAAAGTTGGACATTTTGGTCATACAGGGTTTTTTTAAAATGTGTGTAACTTTTCACCTATTGGTCCTAGCAAAAATTTTCCAAAGGATATTAGATATTAGAAAATGATTTCCGCTCGTCTTCCTTCAACTGTTCAAATGAATCTAAAAAACTTGATGTAACCTCCAATAACCAATTATTTATTAAGTACCAAAATGTTTTTGGTATAAATACTAAATTATCTAAACTCTACGTCGACAGTTTTGATCATCAGGTGATTATTCTTACTGAGACTTGGCTAAGCAAAAACACCTTTAATACGGAAATATTAAGTAATAATTATAATATACATATATAGATTGGATAGAGAAACAAATACTAGAGGTGGTGGAGTTCTAATAGCAGTCTACAATACTTATCCATCTGATGAAATCGATTTAAATGTCCCTAAGGGTATTGAATTTATTTGCGCACGTATAAAACTGGTACACAAAACTATTTTTATTAATTGCTCATATATTCCGCCTAGCCAAAATAAGAACCAATTTATCTACAATGAACATTTAAAACTTATTGAATCTGTCGTTCTCTTATCCAAACCTGATGACTCTATTCTTGTTTTTGGTGATTTCAATATGCCGGATATTCTATGGAAATACTTACCAGATTCATTTTTTTATGCTCCATATAAAGCGTCTGAATGGATGGAGTTGTTCTTGAATAGAATTTATGATCTTTGTCTTTTCCAAATTAATGGAATTTCTAACATGTATGGTAAATTTCTTGACCTGGTTTTTTCAAATGAACCTACGGACTGTTTACTTACTCGATCATTGCCAATTGTTTCACCTGAAGACCGCTGTCATCCTACTTTGGAAATAAGTCTAAATATTCCACGCTCCCGCTCAGAAATTTTCACCCAGAATAAAAAAGCTTTTCGTTTTAAGAAGGGAAATTATGAAGAACTAAACCATTTGTTATATAATACGAACTGGATGCAGTTATTATGCAATACTGCAGCAAATTCTTCATCTATGGATTCATTAGAACATGTGTTTTATAAAACAATTTGGTCATTGATGGATGAATGTATCCCTAAAATGAAAATTTCTCATAAAACTGGTCCTCCATGGGGCTCTAAACAATTGTCTAGCATTAAGAACATTAAAAGCAAATGCTTCAAAAGATATAAAAGGTCTGGGTCAGCTTTTGATTATGCTAAATATGTTGCCTCACGTACAGTTTATAATTCAACGAACTCACTTCTTTACAAAAACTATATAAATTCCGTGAAGAATAATCTTAAATCAGACCCCAAATCTTTTTATAATTTCGTCAACTCTAAGAGAAAAGTAACTGGTTACCCTAATGTCATGAAATATTTAAATTATGAATCTGATGATAATAAGGAAATAAGTGATTTATTTGCTGACTTTTTTTCAACTACATATTCTGATATTGAATACGACGGTAACTCCTATACTTATACAATTAAGGAAAGCCAGTCAATTCAATTTCCTCCGATCTCCACAATGCAGATTCTATTGGCTATAGATGGAGTTAAACTTTCTTTTAATAGTGGACCTGATGGTATACCAAACTGTGTATTGAAATATTGTGCAAATGCTCTCGCTTTGCCATTGGAGATCTTATTTAATAGATCAATAAAACTTGGTTATTTTCCACAATTATGGAAAGATTCCTACATAATTCCGCTTTTCAAGTCTGGTAATAAAGCACATATAATTAATTATATAGAGATTAGCGCAATACCAAACCTTTTTGAAAAATGCATAACGGATAATATTATTAATCAATTATCATCTTTAATATCCTGTCATCAACATGGTTTTAGGAGAGGTTACTCAACGACCACAAATCTCTTGCAACTAACTACAATCATAAATAATGGTTTTAATAACAAACAATTAACTGATGTAATTTATACCGACTTCAGTAAGGCTTTCGATAAAGTAAATCACAACTTGCTTTTACTGAAACTTCATCTGTTGGGATTTACAACTGTTACTTTGAATTGGTTAAGGTCATATTTAACTGGAAGGAAGCAGTGCGTAGTTTGTAACAATGTAACATCTAAATACATCGTCGTAAGTTCCGGAGTCCCTCAAGGAAGCCATTTGGGTCCTATATTATTTTCCCTTTTTATTAATGATGTACCATGTGTAATAAAATTCTGTAATATTTTAATGTATGCGGATGACTTTAAAATTTTCCTGAGCTATAATAGTATTCACGAGAGAAAGAAGCTACAACATGATTTGAATATGTTTTACGATTGGTGTAATATTAATCTAATGTATCTTAATTTAAAGAAATCTAAACATATGCGATTCTCGAGAAACTTGATTACAGAAGGTCATTTTTCATTAGGCGGATTTCAGCTGGAAATAGTTACGGAGTTCCTTGACTTAGGAGTTCTCCTCGATAGCAAATTAAACTTTAATAAACATATAACTATGATGATTAATAAAGCCCGTGGGGTGCTTGCTTTCATAAAACGTTGGGCTAAGGAGTTTACTGATCGTAAAATAACTACTCGATTGTATACTGCCTTGGTAAGGCCTATTTTAGAGTATGGATCGGTTATTTGGGATCCCTCTACTTCCTATCAGAAAAACAATATAGAATCTGTTCAAAAGCAGTTTCTTTTATTTTGTTTGGGAAACTCGACGTGGAATCCAAATGTGAACCTACAATCTTATTCTTCACGACTTGCTTTAATTAAACTACCTACGTTGGAAAGTAGACGCTTGGTACTGAATATAAGCTTTCTGATAAATTTATTGAATGGCTCTATTTGTTCGGAATTTCTACTGGGAAATATCTGCTTCAATGTTCCTTCTAGACCAACAAGAAATTTCGTACACCTTCAACTTAAATATCATCAAACTAATTATGCTAACAATGATCCATTAAGGAGATTATGTAGAAACTTTAATTATTTTTACACCTACATTGATTAATATCATAAAACGTAATATTATACTTTCTTTGAACACTTGAAAATGTATATTCTAATTAATAATTTGTAAATGTAAATAGTCTGTAAGGATTTTGATCCATAGATGTTTTTTAAATAAATAAAAAATTTAATTAATAGCCCAATTCACGATCTAGTGTAAATGGCCTTGCATCATTGCGTTTGCAAAATGGTTTAGTGTATTTTTACACTACAAAAACAAAATATACTCTTGCTACAGTTTATAAAATAAACAACACTCAAAACTATAGTTTATATTTACTCAACATTTTGCAACACTTAAGTAAACTGACATCTGACAATTTATTTATTAAAAATAATAAATTCTGTTGGCGAATGGAGACCCAAAATTTAAAAAAAATAAAAAGGGATAAACCCAACAAAAAATGGTCCGAAGAGGATGTTAATAAAATCCTTCAATATCTTCGAGAAGCTCCGGAGGTAGAGGTAAGCAATTTTTAATCATCAAAAAGCCTGCAACAAGTGTTCCTGTTGTGAACGGCATTGCTGGCAAGAGCTTCAGTTACAGATTTTATTGGCTATATTTTAAATTTTATAGGCACCAACGGCCCAAATTTTCTATAAAAAGCTTATAGAAAAATGTAAAATTGACGCTACATGAGAGCTTATTCGCTGGAAAGTAAGACACCTGAAAACGTCATTTAAGAAGGCCAATGACTGGCGTAAATCTACGGGCGCCGGACTACTTGAAACAGATGCAGGAACTTCAAGCGTTGAAGGCAAGTAGTTTTTTTAAATAAAAAAAAAACTTTAAATTATGTAAACTTTAGGCAAAGTTCTACAAATGTGTCCCTACTATAACCAACTAAATGAAATTTTCGGAGAAAATAATGTAAACGGCGACTTTGTGGTTATTGACTCTGGAGACGTGATAAATATGGACGACACATAATTGTTGATAATTGCACTCCGTATGACGTAGATGAAGAAGCCTGTACCTCATCTCCAGCTAATTCCTCAGATGTTCCAACAATTGAAACATGTTTGCCATCAAAAAAATCAAGTGACTTTACGCAAAGTATTTCGAAAAAATCCAAAGACTTCGCTGAGAAATTAAAAAAAAAATGCTCCGAAGTCATCAGCCTCACATCTTGCTGTCTTCCAAGCGGAGAGAACTGAAATGTTTAAAATTAGATTAGAATGGGAAAAAGAGAAGCACGAAAAAGAGATTGCATTGAGTGATAGAAAATTAAAGCTAGAGGAAGAAAAGGAAAAGCGTGAAATGGATTTTAAAGTCATACAGTTGCAAAAATAAAGATTAAAAATTCTTCAAATAGAAAAAGACGAACGCTTACAAAAATATGAAATTGAAATGAAGTATAAGTCCGGATTACAAAACTAATTTTATTTTTCATTTTATAAGTACTATATGTACATATACCATATGTAGGTATGTTTTCGAATTAGAAGTAACTTCTTAATTTAATTTTTAGTTTCATTTTATAAATGAATTTATGATGTTTATTTTGCTTTATAAAAATTAATTTTAGATTTTGTATTAAATAACTTTATGAAAACATTAATGAGTATATATATGGCTTTTCTTTTCATTTCACTAGAATTATTCGAAAAATCTTCTTCACTAGGATCCTCATCAGTGTTTTCCAGTATTAAATCTGTTTCATTAAATCTTGGGCAATCGTTAATTAAAATATTATGGAGAATACAGCAAACAAGGAACCAGTCGCAGCAAAACTTATGATTATTTTTATTTGTCAGACGCATTCTTAGCTGTTTCAGGCTAACAAATCTTTCTTTTAAAATGCCAAAACAATGCTCCACTCTGACCCGGTATTTACTATGTCGTAAATTAAAAGCGATCTGGGCGTTTTTATCTAGCTGTCTGGAATTACTTCGATAAGGTGTAATTAATACTCCCGATAGAGGGTATGCAGAATCTCCTGCTATCCATTGTTGTGAGGTAAAATACTGCTCTTTTTGCTTGAATATAGAACTATTTCTATATGCGCGCATCATGCCAGTTTCCAGGCTGTCCAACTACTACATGACGTATTTTACGTTTGTAGTCAAACATTGCATTTCAGTTTTTGTGAATAACTACACCCATACATATTTGTAAAAAATAAAGTGTCATTGGATTTACGAAACAATACTTTTGAATGAATTAATTAACACTGCACTTAAATTTTTAAAATTTCTATAAATTAATATTATCTTCCACTAATGAATTTAATTACGGTTTCTGATAGTTTCCTAGGTATACTAGCATTAGTATGTAGTATGTTGTAAGTATATATCAGTATACATATTGACATACGCTCACCAGATATTTTTAAGTCGATTTTAACAAACTGCCATACTGCCAAAGCTAATTCTACCTCTTGAAATACATTTTTGTGGAGTTTAAACAAACCATTATTTTCGGAATGACATTAGCATTCTGTTTTAGTCTTATAAATAACAAGAGACAAAGTGGTAGTAATTCGTTTGAAAGCACTGATTTCTGCACTTTGAATTATTATTGTAAGATCGTAAGCCTATCTGCAAAGTGCTTTTGTTACCTTTAGCAACTGTGGAAATACATAATAAATAAAGACGAAAAATAATAAGACCGTAGTTAACAAACTTTCTCTTATGTGTCACTTGCTTAACCTTTTGAGACTTTGGGAATACATATGTATGCTTACCTGTGTTACGCATATTTTTACCACGTACTGACCCCTTGGAGTCAGTGGAGACAGTTTATTTGTCTTCTTCATGACATTTAGTCTCAATAAACATCGGTAGGAGACGGATGGGACACATGTAAACAAGGTAAAGTTTCTGATTGCGGTCAATATGGCGACCTCTAGAACGATCTTAGTTTTGCTGTCTTCATCTAGCACTACCTACATGGCATACTAGTATCCTATAGATTGTTAACTAAAGCGTGAAGCGTACTGAAATTCCCTGGACTTTAAATTTAGGTTGTGAGTACGGCTTGGAACCCACCGTTTTATTATAAAAGAGAAATTAAATGTGGTATTTTATTTTATTAAAGTGAAAATAATTTAAAATACAATGAAAATTATTTAATTATTATTAGGAATTCTTTTTTTTTTTAAATAAATGACTTAAATGAAATGGAAAAATGAATATAATAAGGGCTCCGTCACACGTCACAACTCTTCAGCGTCTTCTTTTGCACTAAACTCATACTCGCTCCTTTATTTACTCGTAACTCAATCCCACATCTCGGCCATCCTGCGGGTTCATCTCATCAGATTCTTCATCAATTTCGTCTGGCCATGGCTTCATAAATTCTGCACATGTTGTGGTACGTCTGGGACCTTCGCATTCACCGGATTTAACTACATCATACGTATCGTTTTGCTTAACCTTAACAACTTGGTATGGGCCTAGGTACTTCGGCTTGAGTTTGAGGCCTCCTCCTAGTTGAGTCCTTTTAATGGCAACGATGTCATTAATTTTGTATTGTTTGGGCGGTTTACGTCGGAGATCATATCTTTTCTTGTTTTCGGCTTGAACTTCGAGAATTTGTTGTTTTGCTGCTTGTCTAAGTTCGTTCCTCTGTCCATCATAGTTGGCTGCTAATTCTTGCTCTATTAGTTCCTTCAGTTGGATATCGTCTCTGGTCTTCATTTTAGTGCCAACAAGCATCTCAAATGGGGTAGTGCCAATGCTTCTATGGTAAGTTGAATTAATAATTTGCTGCACTCTTCCAACGAATTTGTACCATTTGGAGGGGTCATCAATACTGAGCTTCGACAAAACTGCTACGATTACGCTATTCAGCCTTTCGACTTGTCCATGTGCACGAGGAAGACCTGTTGTAATAAGGATGTGATTTATCTTTTCTTCAGCGCAATAAGTCTTGAAATCTTCACTCGTAAAAGCTGTACCACGATCTGAGATGATTTGCAAAGGGTTGCCAAAAATGGTACTCTGTGATTGTAGTCGGGATATGGCATCTTTGGCTGACGTTGTCCTCGTTGGGTATAACCAACAAAATTTGGTAAATGAGTCAATTACTGCAAAAATGTGATTGTACATCTTATTTGTAGATTCGAGAGGGCCAAGGTAGTCAATATGGTATGTGTGTAATGGCATCGCTTCTTTGTTTAGTGGATGCAATTCACCCTCTGGTTTTCCTCGTTTCCTGTTTGTTATGATGCATGGGATACAATTAGAGATGAGTCTATGTATCTTCTCTTCTAATTTCGGTATGAAATAGTCCTTACATATAAGTTCCTTAGTCTTTTTGATTGAGAAATGTCCTTTTTCGTGTGCTGTCTTTATAATTTCAGTGTACATACCTTTCGGAATCACCAGTAATTCATAATCATCTGCAATTTTATATAAAACATCTCCCTTCAAGAAATAATCATTATACGACGATTTGTCCTTAAGAATTTCTCTAATGATCCTGAGATCTTCGTCCTGATTCTGCAATCGTTTAATTTTGAAAATAAGATTATCCTCGGCTATGACCATAATTGGATGTCGACTTAAAGCATCTACATGTCGCATTTGTGTTCCAGGTCGATGTTCAACGATATAATCGTATTCTTGCAGAAACAGTAACCATCGAGCAACTCTCGTACACAAATCTTTCTTGTCCAACGTCTTCGTAAAAGCATTGCAGTCGGTCACCAATTTGAATTTCAAACCAATCAGATATACTCGAAATTTTTTCAATGCCTCAATGACTGCTAATACCTCCAACTCGTAACTCGTATATTTGCGTTCTGGTTCAGTAGTCTTCTTGCTCATGTAGTATACAGGATGCAAAAGGTTGTCACTCGGCGATTTTTGGAGCAGTACTGCACCATAACCATCAATGGATGCGTCAGTGTGGACCTCAGTCTCATAATTTTGATTGAATAAACTTAACACTGGACCATTACTTAAGACATTCTTCAGAGTAGTAAACGATTTCATTTGTTCAGGTCCAAATACAAACTTTGTATTCTGCTTCTTAAGGTCAGTAAGTGGTTTGGCAATAGTCGAGAAATTAGGAATAAACTTCCTAAAATAACCGGCGAGCCCAAGGAATCTTTCCAACTGTTTGACATTTAAAGGTGCTGGATAATTGACCATTGCAGATGTCTTCTCAACTGATGGTGATACACGTTGATTCTCGATAATATAACCGAGAAATTGAATTCTTTTCTTCAAGAAATTGCATTTCTTAATATTTATATCCAGGCCGTAGTCCTTACTGAGATCCAATACACGTCTTAAATTCACAAGTGCCTCTTCTTCGTCCTTTGCGGGAATGATGATGTCATCGATGTATGGCAAAGCTATTCCTTCACGGGTCAAATCACGAAATATGGCATTGACATGTCGCTGAAACACACCGGGAGAATTCGATAGACCAAATGGAACTTTCCGGAACTGGTATTGACCACTATGCGTGACGAAAGATGTATATTTTCGGCTTTCCTCGTTTACCGGAACATGAAAGAATCCGTTTCGTAGGTCAATTGTACTAAAAATGTATGCGTTCTGCAAGCGATCGAGTTGATCTTCGATAAGAGGTAGAGGATAACGGTCCTTTACGATAACCTTGTTTATTCGTCTGAAATCAATACACAATCTTGGAGTTGAATCCTTCTTCTTGACTAAAACAACTGGACTGCAAAACTCTGATTCTGAAGGTTCTATAATTTCCTCTTCTAACCACTTTTCTATCTGATCGTCAACAATACATCTCTCCTTTATTGGTAGTCTTCTAGGATTACAAAATATAGGTTCCTCGTTCTTCAGAATTATACGCATTTCGACGTTAGTTGTCTTGCATTTATTTGGCTCATAATTGCGTATCATTTTAATTACCTCGCACTTAGCATTATCACTACACATTTCGTCAATATTAATGGTACTTACATCATTATCAGCACAGACATCCATCACCATGATACTATGTACTTCCTCAGCAATTTCGTCCTTGACTTTTCTTATCTTTAGGCCATCAGGTGTAATTTTTATTTCAGCAAATAAACAAAATTCGTTTCCTAGTATCACTTCAACATCAATACAGGCGAATGGGACTACATGAAAAGTTAAATCATATTCCTCACCATTGACTTCAACTTTAGTCTTAAAATGTCCAATCGGTTTAATTTTCCCATCGCTCGAAGTATTACCGAATCCAATTAGATAAAAATCTGATTTAAAAAGCTTTGGTTTATTCAACGAATTGTATACCTTTTCAGTCACGACATTAAATTTGCTTCCAGTATCAAATAAAGCCATCCAACTTTGCTCCGAGAATTTAACGTTCACCTTCATAATATTTTCGACTACCAGTTGCCTGACATTTGCCCTCTCAACTTTAGTTGGGCATTCCTTCGAAATGTGGCCAAATTTATTACAAGTAAAGCATTTGATTCCCTTTTCCTTATCTTTGCAATTTCTGGATGTATGGCCTTTATCCCCGCAGTTATAGCAGATTATAGCCCTTTCACCTTTGACTCCAGTCTTATTGTCTCTTGTCGATCTAACATCGATTTTCTGTTTAGAAGACCTTTCCTGCATTGCCTCATAACATTTAAGTTTTTCCTTAAAGTCCTTCAAATTACGTGCACCGTACAATATGGTCTTATTAATTGTCAAATCTCTTATGCCATCAATAACGTATTGTATCAAAGAACCATCATCTATATTGCCGCGCGAAGCCATTTCCTTCATTTTCAAAAAATATTCGTGAACACTCTCATCTTTGTTGATTTTTCGTTCCGTTAGCATTTTATGTAATTGGGCACTGTTGGTTGTAGATTTATACTCATCGAATAATGCTTGCCTCAATTTAATCCATGTGGTTACACCTCTCTCGCTAGCAATAAATAATTTAGCCAAGCCCTTAAGAGATTTCTTAGCAAAAATAAATTTTTGGAATTCATCCCAATACATAACAGCCGATGTCTCCTCAAAATCATTAATCCAAACGTCAACAGGTATAGAGCCGCTTCCATCAAAAGGTCTAATTGAATCCTCAATATCTCGAAAATTAATAGAAAATCTTGGCATATTAATAGATGATACCTTACACTGTTCCACTGTATATGATTCTTCTCGATTGTTCTGTTCGCCACTGCACGTTTCTGCATTATGTATTTCATTGTTCATTGCAACAACATTGCCGCCGCCGTTACCATTTGTTCGTTTACATGCCACTTCTCTCTTAACGCCTACAGTGCAGCTGCCAGCACCGTCGTCTAATTCGTTGCGAATGTTCACCACTGTATCGTCAGCCTCTGCTTCATCGTCGCTCTCGTCTTCATCGTCATCGTCGTTATTCAACTCGTTCGAGCCTAAAAAATTTCCTCTACGCATGTTCCTGAATATGTGCGAAAACAAGTCGTCGGCGTCGTAACTCAAATTTAAAATGTTGCAAATTGCCACCAAATCAGCGGCACTCAAATTCTGCTCAACGTATTTTTTTCTCTCTTGAAACTTCTCGTCATCTTCATCGTAGTCAAAACCAACGAATTCTCTCAATCTCTGCCTGTTTTTACGATCACCCTCATTTCCAAATACTAGTTTGTGTAAAGCAACAACAACAGCACGCTTAGCCGTTGACAAGTTATTTCGTACAGTAGCAAAATCTCCTAAGGCATACATGTTTACAGTTCTTTCTTTATATATCTTTTTCCTTTTTCTTCTTCTTATTCCTTTCTCTTTGGCACAAAAGGTTCTCTTTTTCACTCGTATATATTCTTCTTCTTACACGTTATGTTCGCGTCGCGATGTTTGTAAAGTCTTGTTCTCTTAAGTAACGCTTCTCTTTTTTTATTTTCTTCTTACTTTTCCTTGAAAATTAACACTCGCGACAAACAATCGTGGTTGAGTCCCCAAATTTGTGGTATTTTATTTTATTAAAGTGAAAATAATTTAAAATACAATGAAAATTATTTAATTATTATTAGGAATTCTTTTTTTTTTTAAATAAATGACTTAAATGAAATGGAAAAATGAATATAATAAGGGCTCCGTCACACGTCACAACTCTTCAGCGTCTTCTTTTGCACTAAACTCATACTCGCTCCTTTATTTACTCGTAACTCAATCCCACATAAATAAATATAAAAAACAAATTATAATGTAAGATTTATAAAATTGCTTACACATGTTGAGGTCACAGACTCTTGCCGCCCACAGTCCAAAGCCGATCGCATACAAATACACACTAAACTTTAAATAATAAAAAAAATGCAATGCGGCAATTGTTATGATACGTACGTACGTAATTGGTCATTACTACCCTTCAGTTAGGATTACGACCTAGCGTCTCACACCACTTATGTTGTATGTGCTAATTGTATACATGAGTGGCGGGGACCTACAGTTGAAAGTTTATTCCGAACGAAAGATTCATGGTAATTTTATTTACTCTCAGAGTTTTTGTAATCGGCTCGGAGGAAATCGCCGAAGAAATATTTTTTCAAACTTCATTTTGAGGGCGATGTCTGACCTGGAGTTTAACCCATGGGCACACCTCTAATAAGTTAACATACTACCTACTAGACTACGGGGACTTTGACGTTGTTATGACACACAGTGTATAAAACGTTCTTGAATTATTTAAGAATTATTTTGGAGTGACCGTATATCACAGTCACTTTATTGAGTGTCCTAGTGAATTCCATAAAAAAAGCTTTAAGAAATATCAATTCCGTTTTTTATTTATTTATTAATTACAATGGGAAACGAACCCACGAACCTCACGCTAATAGTCTAACGCACTACGCACTAGACTACCACGGCATCCAATTTCGCTTTAAAATTTGGCATGTCATTCGTAAATGTTTCAAGAGTGCTAATTAAAAAAAATATATAATAAATTAGTGAGCATGTGAGAACGAATGTCATAGAATAAGAACGTTGATTAAAAAATCCAGTTTAATGTTGTCATTGTTCTGATAGTAATTAAATTTTTATATAATTGATTAAATTAAAATAAAATTAACTCGAAATAAATTAAAATAAATAAATTTGTCGAGATTAAAAAGTATTTCATTAACAACTGTTTAACCAAGCAAAAATACATTACATACATAAACTACAAGTAAACATCCATCCTACTACACAACACTACGTAAGTAAGTTTATATTACAAAGCAAAATTCCTTCAACACAAATTTTTAATAGCAGATGTTTTTCAAACCGCAGCAAGGAAAGACAGAAGGCATTGAAAAATTGATGATACAAAGAATTTATATTTCATTATCTTGCTGCTGTTATTTTTACAATGCAGCATTTACTTCGGTTTGCATATTCGCATCCATAAGAATATTTTGTAAAGAAATCAGTTAAAACACTTTATCCGTCTTTACTTTATCTTACACCTGCCAACACTTTAGTACATATTAACTCTTTGCTAAAGTGAGGATAACAAGGAAATTCATCAACAGCTGCGGCATTAAATAGACAGAGTAAATGAAGTGGATACAAGGACATTGTTTTTTGCAGCGCACCACATATTGTTGGAAATTAAATTTACTCTTTTTTTGTACTTAAAGAATATGTTATAACCCTTTTGTTGAATTTATAACATAAAGATTGATTGAATATTTTAAATAAAGAACGGTAAGTTAGACTCAGGGTTATATATTTTTAAAGTTGGTCTCAAAACAACAAACAAAGTAGATAAAACTTCTACAATAAGGAGAATAAATTTTACTTATCTATATATCCATCTGCACATTCATACATACATAATTGGTCATTACAGCCTTTCAGTTAGGATTACGACGTAGCTTTTCACACCAATTATGTTGTGTGTGCTAATTTTATACATGAGTGGCGGGACCTATACTTTAAAGTCGACAGATATTTGAGAAACCTCTCATGGCAATACTATTCACTCTCAGAGTTTTTGCCAGAAGTCTGCTAAGAGGAAGACGCCGAAGAAATATTTTTCATATTCGTTTTGTTATATCTGAACTTTGATAGATGTAGCCGTAGATATAAACTGTTTAAATTCGAAAGTCCCTATTGGAAGGCTTGAAGGCTTATTTCTTGTCAAATTCGTAGTTAGACAGTCATGCTTGCAAGCTAAATCTTTTGCTTTTATCATTGCTTTTATTTATACTTCAGTGCATTGAAATTCTGAAGTTATGTTACTCCACTCACCTCTTATTCCTTCCATGAACTGTTTCACTCTTTTTAGAGTGGATTTATGAAGCTTCCAGTTTCACACTGACATTTTTGATGGGGCTTAAAGCAACAGCCATTTTACATATCTATATCCAATTTACATATCTTGCAGGAATTAAAACTATCTAAAAAAAACATAACATTCTAAATATATGTGCCTGATCGATTTTTAGTCAAATTAGAATTTAAGCACAGATTTGCTCCCATTCACATTTTAATATGAAATATTCATATTGACACACATGTGTCGTATGAGTGATATTCAATTCTGTTAGTTTCTTAGACGACAAAATTCAATCTTTTTTATTGCATACTTTTCAGAGTAAATATTCGAGTACAAGTAATATGATGCGTATACGTGATATATTTCAAATTCAATTAATTATAATGTATGCCATTAAATTGGAATTAAACATTTACAAACCAATAAGTTTTTAAGATTTTAGAAATTTAAAATTTTTAAGGTGAACCGTTAGAGTTGTTAGTATTTTTGGTTGATCATGTTTCATCATTATTTTAAATGCTAAATAAAGATTTATTGGCACTAACTTTTTGGTTTAAATAAGTTTCTTAAGAAAATTTTTCTAATTTTGAATCTCGGCCCCAGTGTTGGCTCTTATGTGATGTTTTTGTAACACAGGCTATTTCACTTGCCTGCCTGTTTGCATGGAAAACACAAACAAAAACACTCAATTTTGCTTGTGTTTTCCTTATAAACAGGCAGGCAAGTGAAATAGGCTGTGTTACAAAAACATCACATTAGTCTAAGTTTGAACTTCCATCGTGTAAGACTTTTTGCTGGTATTTTACAGGTCTACCGATGTTTCTCTTTCATTTATAGGACTTGGTAACGATCGACTGATATATCTAGGCAACTGTGGAGTTCTGAAGATTTTTTAATTTTATTCTTCGCTCTTCGTTATTGCACTAAGATATACACTCAAGGTGGCTACGAATAACTTGTTGATGTTTTCAATATCGGCTTGTCTAATGTTTATAATATCAATCTATGTAAATACTATATAAGTCAAATCTCATGTATATGTCAGTGTATGTTTTCGTGCAGGCAATTAGTTCCATAACAAACAAACAAACAAACAAATAAAACGGAAATCCAAGATTTCTCTAGGACATACCGGTTGTTATTGATAAGGACCTTTTCATTGAATTTAGCTTAAATTTAGTGGTATGCAAGATTATATTCTATGTCCAGTCGCCGAAGAAAAAAATGGAAATTAAACTTTTGTACTTGCTAATAAAGTCAAGCGGATTATGACTTATTTTCTTTCACCACTTATGTTGTGTGTGTTAATTTTAGCCATAAGTGGCGGCACCTACAGTTTAAACTCGACTTCGAACGATGATTTTTGTGAATCTTTTCACGGTAATTTCATTAACTCTCAGATTTTTTGCCAAAATTTACTGAGAATGAAGGCGACAAAAAATATTTTTTCATAATTCGTTCTGGAGATGTTTGGCCTCAGGGTTGAACCGTGGACTCACGTTTAATAAGCCAACATACTATCTGCTATACTACGACGACATTTGGAATACAAATTTACTGTTGACAAAACGTCCATAAGATCCTTAGAGCAAGTTCAGCACAATGACTATTGCCTAGAAATCCCAGCCCTGTCGAGAGAAGAATGCAAGCCATATATGATTTCTCCATGTGATATCATTGACACTAGAAAAACAGTCATGCTAGGGAATGACGAGCCTGTTGGAATGCCTTCTAATGTGGCAGTGGTCTGTGAGACCACTAGAATAGATCAGACACAATCGTGTCGCCCAACACTCATCACACAGCATTCAGAATGTTCAAGAATATAATATTGTTACGTTTGTACCTTTTAAAAACGTTTGAAATATGAGCTCGTAGATTGAAAACAAAAATTAAAATAAATTTATATTCAGTTTTAATTAAATTCTATTTGTTCGCACAATTTTGTTTGCCACTGTTCACAACTTGATGTAAACAAAAACAATTTGCTTTGTTTACTATTCTTCTTTACACTCTTTTGCGTAAACACTAACAATTGTTCATTAGATCTTTACAACGGTGATCTTCAAACCACGATTATCCTCTTCACACGCAACGCGTCTTCAAACAAGACTGACTGAATTTTTACTGATCCCGTAGCCTGCTTTGTCTCGCCTTTTACATATGTCGCAGGGTAAACAGTCTGATGAATGCTCTTGAAGGAGAATGACTTTGCCTTCGCGAAATCTCTATAAATGTAAATATGTTGTTTACGTTATTATTGTTTGTGTATTTTGTTTACGTTTGCCCTTGCAGTGTTGTTGTTATATTTTGTTTATTATTTTGTTATTACTCCATAGCTTTTGTTTTTGTAGCTTTTGTCTATCATTTTAATGTTAAACGATGTAACACCATTTCCATTTTCGTAACAATATCCTTATTTTGTCCACGAAGTTATATAACTCAAGCTTTTTGAGTTTGTCAAACACAAAGTGCGTTTCTATCCTTAAAGTTAATTGACACATAGTTATTTGAGTTGGTTTTGATTACAAAATAAAAAATAAATTCATTTACAGGGAAGTTATAATTATTATGACTTTTGTTGTATTGCAAATAAAAAAGGTTTGAAATGATTATTTGAATAGGAAGAATCATTTTAGCAATTTATTACTGGCAGTGAATATATTTGCAATTTTAACCCATAAACAGCGTTGCCACTACCAAAAAAATTTTATAACCAAAATTAAAATAAAAAATAACCAAATAAGGAAAAAAATAACCAAAAAATTTTTTTTATATACATAAATGTATTTGTTTTTAACAAATTTAAGGTTTAATATAAAAATTTTATTTTTTTCTGTGTAGTTAACCTCTTAACCGAATTAAAACGGGAGTGGCTAAAATTTTTTTGAGTAGACATATAAGATAGAGTTGACCTCAGTATCAACTGGTAAAAATTTCAATCTCCTAGGTGTCCTGGTTCAAGAGCTAAGGATGTTGTGTATAGGCAACATTGGGTAATGGTGTTATAAATTTAAATACAAGTTGATTTTTTTTTTCAAATGTCGTTTATTTCAATTTATGTATGCAAGGATACAAAACAATTTTTTTGAGGATTGGAGCACAAGTGCACATTGCATCTGCTGCATTTACAGGCTTTCCAAAGTCTGCATCTGCCCCTTGTTCCCCATTCCGCCTAATGATTATAACATCAAATCGTATGGATTTAGCAGGCTGTGCAACATATGCTCTTTTATAGGGAATTGATTCAGAACCCGTAGAAGGAGCTGGTGATGACGGGGTCGATGGAGAAGGTGATGAAGTTCCTGAATTCATTGTCAAATTGTCAAAAGGAGTGATGATGGACAAACTTTCTTTTTTGCTACAACTATAGTTTGACTTGTACAATTCAAGCATCATGTCCGCAAGATCAACACCTCCCATGTGCTTGTTGTAGCATTCTACTATACCTGGACGAGGTATAGTTATGAACTTCTTGTCTTTGCGGTACCAACTCTTGCATTCACTTGCATTCTTATTTGCATAGTTTGAAACTAGTTGTACCCTCTTATTACATCTTCTTCTTCTTCATTTTCCTCGTCAGCCGAATCATCCCAATCAAATTTTTCAATTTCATCCTGTGTCAGACCATTTGGGCTCATCTTAGAATGTGAATACAAAAATAAGTTTTTATTTTTCGAAACTTACCATAATACGCATATACGCAACACTACATTTATAAAATTATTACAGACAAACTAAATAATATTTTCAAGCCGGGTTTTTTTAACACGTTGACTGCCGCGGCAATTTTCGAAAAACTAGCCAAAAATGACAACTTGATTTTTTTCACATTAGTGACTACGAGATAACTAGTAGTTTGGCTCCCTAGAAGGGAACGCAATCTACGAGCTATCTCGTAGTCGGCAGTCAACATGTTAAATTACTCACCTACCTTTCATTATTTACTATAGTTGTCGAACTTGGTTTTAGGATGACTTAATTATATTAATGTGTTTTAAAACTTTTTAAAATAAGGTTTATTTTGCAAAATGAATTTGTCAATTTCACTCTCGGGATAATAACTACTAAGTGAGCACGTGCACAGCTGACTACCAACCAATTAGCTGTAAGCTTAAACAACACATGAGGCTATATTTTTGGGAAAGAATCAGAATAAAATATTTAAAATAGCTGTACTTAGAGGCTCATAAACACAATGTTGCATATACGCAACATCGGGAATGAGAGGGTTAAACTACAAATAATAAATTAAGGTTTTTATTTATTTGTATTAAAATTTTTTAATATTTCAATTGAACGTAATAAAAACGCTTAAAGAATTAAAACACTTTGCTAACGATTGCAAAGCTTATAATGCAAATTTTCAAATAAAATTAAAGAAGTGATTGCTTTATTAACCATAATAAAAAAATAACCAAAATGAAGATAAAATACACATTTACACATTACAAAAAAAAATAACCAAATTTGGTTAAAAATAACCAAAACGGCAACGCTGCCCATAAATTAACTTTAATTTAAAGTTAGTTTATTTGTATTAGAAAAGTTTGAAATTGGTTCGTATCTTTAATATTTCATGCAATTTTCGCTCTAATACGAATTTGCTTTTGGGTCAACAAAGAAACATAAACAAATTTTTAAGTGGCAAACCCAATGAGTTAGTGTTATAACTCCAAAGATAACTAACACTCCTTTAAGAGGAGTAGAAAAGTGGCGACCAAATCGTTTCAGACATTAATTGTAGAAAGAGACCTTACAAATCTGTTGCATTAATTGCGATTTTTGCAAAATCTGACCAAAATTCATTCCACTGACCTCATTTCGATACTGGCTCTTGCAGCTTAAAGTGTTGAAAACCCCAAAACTGTCGATAGAACTTCACTAAATATCAGCTTTTCTTTCACCTTAAATGTCTTCGTCAATTAATTACGCAATTCTCTCTTTTCTATTGTATAAAATTTCTGTTTTGTCACCAATTTGAAGTTGAGTTAAAAATTTTTATGACAACATTACAAAAGTCTGAGCACTGCTATAAAGTTTTATTTCAAGGGACATTAATATGAAAACCTTCTTTTGCATAATTTTATATCAAAAAGAATATTATTAAGAACATTTCATCACCATAAATTCATTTTAGAGCATTTATTGATAGGAAAAAATTTGAATTTTTTTATAAAAAAAATTATTACTTTCCCTCTCCTAGCTTTTATTTGTACTTTTTCGGGAACAAAATTCCAGTAGATTCATTGTATATAAATACAAAATGCGATTTTTCCTCCAAGATGAGTATATTTGACATTATGCGACAAATTTCGTTTTATTTTGAAGGGTATACTTGACATAAACGCTTTAATGGAACTATGATTACTTGCCATTTCTATTGAATGAATAATATTTTCTTTCGACACTTGTTTATGACTGTTCCTTATGATGTACATAAAAATATATATTAATTGTCGCAAATTAGATAAGACAGTATTCAAGTTCTGCAATGATTTGTTCCTAAATTTTATAATTTATTTGGTTGTGACCCCAACGCATGGCTCATTAATGATACAGAGTAACACGAATTGTGTTCGCCGAATTCGAAGAGTACACCAAAACACGACTAACCTTTTTATCTGTCAAAAACAAACTGACAATCCAAACTGACAATCCAACATATATAACAGACATGTGTACCAACATAACAGAAAAAAATGCGAAAATCGAACATACGTAACTCACGAAATTTGAAAATAACGGTTATTTTTTGATCACATAAATAATTGGTCATTACAACTCTTAAGACAGGAGTACGACCTCGCTTCTTACACCACTTATGTTGTATGTGTAAATTTTTTACATGATTGGTGAGATCTACAGTTTAAAGTCGACCCCGAACAACATATTTTTGAAAACCTTTTCATGGTAATTTTATTTATTCTCAGAGTTTTTGCCAGAAATCCACTAAGATACAGTCGCCGAAGAAATATTTTTTCATATTTCGTTTTGTTGGGGCTTTTGAACCGATGCCTCAAATCTAATAAGCTTATACTTTACCTACTAGATTACGGCAACAAATCAGTATCATATCTAAATTTAGATTTTATATTTTGGTTTACGTAGTTTAATATTTTGAGACAGTTCCCGTATTGCCTAAATATTTGGTTACGGTTTAATTTAATTGGTAGATTTTGATTTAATGTGAAACAAATTATGATTATTTTCTTTTTTCGTTAAGACTGATGCTATGTTTCAACATGGGCCATCTAATCACTTTCAAATATAATGTTAGCGGGCTACGTACATTCGACTTTTTATTATTAAGTTTTTATGTTGATACACTCGTCTCTAACATATGATTACAGTTTCAGCCATATAACATGTTTAGTTCGTTTCCGAGAGGCATGAATAAGACAAGGATTTTGCGATTTTCTGTTATCGAAAAAAAAAATGGATCACAGAAGTTGCCTCAAATCTTCTAAAAGTTCGAAAGAATTAAGAATTCGTCATGGTTATTACATCCAACAAGTTAATGAACCCAATCATACTGCTACTAATGTAAAGATGTGATTTACCTACCAAAGTCCCCATAGACTTAATACTCTCGTACAAAGTCCCATTATGACTCGAAGAGAGTATTTAGGGTATCATTTGGAAGAACGGTTACGTAGCCGTTAAACCGCAAACAAAAGTCAACTAAAAACTTTGCTTATGAGTGCAAAACTGGTACAAATAGGTTAAATAAAGTGTTTGAACTGAAGCGATATTCTACTAATTGTAAGGGATAACATTTTATTATTTTAAGCCTTTCAATTTTAAATTTATTCTGAGTTCTCCTTGGGGGGTACCTACACTTTTTCGGTGACAAAATATGGAGTCATATGAAACTTTTCCTTATTTATCTTTTGGTTTGTGACAAACATTAATATTTTTTTGTTTTATAATAAAATAGAAATAAATTAGTAACATAAATAAACTCTCAACTATTTTTATATTGTTACGAAAATGGAAATGGTGTTATTAAAATCATAAGCAAAAGCTCCAAAAACAACACAATGGACTTGATCATGTATAAAATGATAAACAAAAGCTCCAAAAACAAAACAATGGACTTGTTCACGTGATCAACGAGTAAGTAAAAATATAGCAACAAAAACAATGGACTTGTTTACAAGATCGATGAATAAACAAAAAAATAGCAATAACGTCAGTGTATAAAAAAATAACGGATAGGCAAATAAATAATCAACAACAACTCTCCCTGGACGAACGTAAACAAGATACACAAACAACAATGATGAGAACAGCTTGTTTACACTTTTGGATATTTCTCGAAGACATTCTCCTTCAAGTGCATTCATCAGACTGCTGACCCTTGTGATATAAAAGGCAAGACAGAGCAAGCAACGATGATTCAGTTAGAATTCAGTCAGTCGTGTATGAAGACGACACGTTGCGTTGCGTGTGAAGAATAATTGTGGTTTGAAGCTCTCCGTATATACATAGGTTGCAAGCAGAGAGAAAATAACGAACAATTGTTATTGCATACGCGGAAGAGAATCGTGGTTTGAAGTTCTAACGAACGAGTGTGTAAAGAAAGAATAACAAAGTAAATTGATATTGTCTAAGTCAGTAAAAGAAAGAATAACAAAGTAAATTGTTATTGGTTAAGTCAAATCGATAAAGGTGGCACACGGAATTGTGCGAATAATAAAGAATTGATTTAAAATTAAACACGTATTTATTTTTATTTTATTTGCAATCTACGAACTCATATTTTTAACGTTTTTAAAAAGGTAAAAACGTAACAATATATTATTACTTAAAATTCATTAAATTGTCAAAATATATTGCAGTACCTAGGCTTTTTCTGCCCACTGTAGGTAAAACATTATAGGTTTTTAAAACTACCCGTAAAGAATAATAAAATTATTCGATATTTGAATACATACATAATCCTATTACCAAATATTTAAAAAAATAAATTCTTTCGCCAATCTCTGCAAAGTTTTCGTATGTTTAGTTGTGAAGCGAGTAAATATTGAAACTTATGCACAAATATGCAAACAAATATGTAAAAACAAAAAAAGTAAATATGTATGTATACTAAATATATATGCATATTAATGTATATATAAATAATTTAAAAATATGTATTTATGTTGTATTATATATTCAATACAAATCGGTATACATGTACTAGAATGTACATATGTAATAATAATATTTGAATGTACAAATTCATATCGTCAGTTTAAATGCAAAAAGACCAAACAATCGAAAAAAAAGAAAATAAGGTTCTGATTTATTAGAACATTAAAGAAATTTAAAAGGTTGTAATTGTTCATAACATTCAAAACGAAAATGACATCTAAAGCCATACAAAACTAGGCATTATTGAATGAATTAAAACTACAAAATTTTGGTGGTATTGGGTGATTATGAGAGAATAAAAGACGGTTCGAAAAAATTAAATTTAAAGCTTTCAAAATATGTGCCGTATTTGTTATCTATTTTAAGTATTCATTCTTTGCAATAAAAACATAATAAAGGAATGTTCGCTTTCTTACTTAGATGGCCATTCGCCACAACGTAGTCTGATCGTAGGTAGGGCATAGGATAGAATTCAATGCGCTTCGGAATTGTGTAAGTCTATAATTTATTACACCAAACGTCGAGATGTTTTCCTCAACCAGGTATTTTTATCAGAACTTGGCCAAAGCATCCACCCTCTTCAGTGCACCATTTTTGGTTCTGCGTGAGATATCCTAACCACACAGGCATTGTTGTGCACTTTAGTATACCAGATTCAATATTTATTTATATACCTTTATTCCCCGCCACGTAGGTTGGCCCATATATTCGCTGAAATTTTGTAATGTCACCGAACAGAAGCCACATTCAATAAACTTGAAGAATAGCTTCCGTCGGCAACAATATTGTCGTTTTAGTTTTTCGTCTTTTTATCTAGATTTCCCGTGATACCAAAGGCTATCAGTCTCATATCATTGTTCGCCATACCATCATGGAGGCTGTATCTACTGATAGTAGGCCAAATAAAATTCTTAACGGATATTAAAGGATGTCGCGCTATACCAGCTGATACCACAATGTGTTCACAATTAAAAAGATGACAGAATAAATTTGGATTTTCGACCTACATAGTCAACTTAATGAGACTTCAATATACACAATAAATTTGTAATTTTTTTCTATGTTCTCAATCAATTCGCAATTGTTCGGTTTTTTCAGTCCTTTTCAGATCCAAATTGTATATCCAAAAGAACTCACGAAACAAAACTACATTTGTGTTAAAAATTAAATTCGTTAGTGTGCTCGGATGTTACTAAAAAATCACTTTTATAAGTACACTAGCAGATTGTACCCGGCGTTGCGCGGGTTATGTAGTTGGATTAGTTTAAAAAATTAAAAAAAATTATTATTGGGTCATTTTTGCATTAAAAATAACAATAAATAAAAAACCGGTTTCGAAACCGGTTTCTTAAAAAATGCAATTTTTCAAATTATTCGGAAACCGGTTTAACAAACAACCCAGTTTTTTGAATATTCTAAGTCTTAAATATAAATGCACTCAATTTGCCCGTTTTTGGCCCCTTTCCCCCTTTTTGGACCCCTTTTGGTTCAACTTTAGAAACGGAACAGCTCCAATAGCTATTAGGAAACTTAACCAAGCTAAATCGTAAAAAAATACCTTTAAACAGATAAAATACAGCATTTATGCATAAAGTACTAATTTTTGCCCATTTTTCTCCCTTTGTCCCATTTTTTCCCCCTTTGGGTCAAAATTTTGAAAAGATTTATTGCCTATAACCTGCACCGACAAAAGCTCGATCAATATCCCAAATTTCAAGAAAATCGGTCCAGGCGTTCAGGCGTGATTGGCTATGCACTCAATTTGCCCGTTTTTGGCCCCTTTCCCCCTTTTTGGACCCCTTTTGGTCCGACTTTATAAACTGCACACCTCCAATAGCTATTTGGGAAACTTAACCAAGCTAAATCGAAAAAAATACCTTTAAACAGATAAAATACAGCATTTATGCATAAAGTACTAATTTTTGCCCATTTTTTCCCTTTGTCCCATTTTTTTCCCCTTTGGGTCAAAATTTTGAAAAGATTTATTGCCTATAACCTGCACCGACAAAAGCCCGATCAATATCCCAAATTTCAAGAAAATCGGTCCAGGCGTTCAGGCGTGATTGGCTATGCACTCAATTTGCCCGTTTTTGGCCCCTTTCCCCCTTTTTGGACCCCTTTTGGTCCGACTTTATAAACTGAACACCTCCAATAGCTATTTGGGAAACTTAACCAAGCTAAATCGTAAAAAAATACCTTTAAAACAGATAAAATACAGCATTTATGCATAAAAGTACTAATTTTTGCCCATTTTTTCTCCCTTTTTCCCATTTTTCTCCCCTTTGGGATCAAAATTTCGAAAAGATTTATAGCCTATAACCTGCACCGGCAAAAGCTCGATCTATATCCCAAATTTCAAGAAAATCGGTCCAGGCGTTCAGGCGTGATTGGCTAACAAACAAACCAACAAACAAACAAACAAACAAAAAAGCAGACTTACAGAAAGATTTATAATATATACCAGCAGATTGTACCCGGCGTTGCGCGGGTTATGTAGTTTGGATTAGTTTAAAAAATTAAAAAAAATTATTATTGGGTCATTTTTGCATTAAAAATAACAATAAATAAAAAACCGGTTTATCGGTTTCGAAACCGGTTTTGAAACCGGTTTCTTAAAAAATGCAATTTTTCAAATTATTCGGAAACCGGTTTAACAAACAACCCAGTTTTTTGAATATTCTAAGTCTTAAATATAAATGCACTCAATTTGCCCGTTTTTGGCCCCTTTCCCCCTTTTTGGACCCCTTTTGGTTCAACTTTAGAAACGGAACACCTCCAATAGCTATTTGGGAAACTTAACCAACCTAAATCGTAAAAAAATACCTTTAAACAGATAAAATACAGCATTTATGCATAAAGTACTAATTTTTGCCCATTTTTCTGCCTTTGTCCCATTTTTTCCCCCTTTGGGTCAAAATTTTGAAAAGATTTATTGCCTATAACCTGCACCGACAAAAGCTCGATCAATATCCCAAATTTCAAGAAAATCGGTCCAGGCGTTCAGGCGTGATTGGCTATGCACTCAATTTGCCCGTTTTTGGCCCCTTTCCCCCTTTTTGGACCCCTTTTGGTCCGACTTTATAAACTGAACACCTCCAATAGCTATTTGGGAAACTTAACCAAGCTAAATCGAAAAAAATACCTTTAAACAGATAAAATACAGCATTTATGCATAAAGTACTAATTTTTGCCCATTTTTCTCCCTTTGTCCCATTTTTTTCCCCTTTGGGTCAAAATTTTGAAAAGATTTATTGCCTATAACCTGCAGCGACAAAAGCCCGATCAATATCCCAAATTTCAAGAAAATCGGTCCAGGCGTTCAGGCGTGACTGGCTATGCACTCAATTTGCCCGTTTTTGGCCTCTTTCCCCCTTTTTGGACCCCTTTTGGTCCGACTTTATAAACTGAACACCTCCAATAGCTATTTGGGAAACTTAACCAAGCTAAATCGTAAAAAAATACCTTTAAAACAGATAAAATACAGCATTTATGCATAAAAGTACTAATTTTTGCCCATTTTTTCTCCCTTTTTCCCATTTTTCTCCCCTTTGGGATCAAAATTTCGAAAAGATTTATAGCCTATAACCTGCACCGGCAAAAGCTCGTTCTATATCCCAAATTTCAAGAAAATCGGTCCAGGCGTTCAGGCGTGATTGGCTAACAAACAAACCAACAAACAAACAAACAAACAAAAAAACAGACTTACAGAAAGATTTATAATATATATTAGGATTAGGATTAAAAAATTGTTTGTTTTATAATAACACAGAAATAAATTTATAAAATAAATATAAATAATCTGATTGTTGAAGTGATCGGACGTGTTTATGTTTGTGCTCCTGCAAGATTTTTGTGAAGTGCAGTATCTGTGTTTTTGAAATTTTATATTCTATAAACGGTTTATCCTAAAATATTTTTTTATGCTTACATTTTGTACAATAAATATTAACATAAAAATAAGTAAATCCTACAGTGTACAATAACAATTTGAAATTTATCAAATTGAAATAACACAGCAACAGAATATAACTCTTTATGCAATATTTATTTATGATTTACAAAAACAAATATACAACGGACAATCTTATTCTTATTTTTGGTGACTCATCCACAAAATTTAAAACAAAATTAAGTAACTGCAATTGAACAACAACAAACTTACACATTATCTTTAATCCTACCATCTACATAGCAACATTATCCTATACAAAATAAAACAAAAACAAAAGTAAAAGTAAACAAATTAAAAACAACCAGCTGTTTACACTAATTACCGGTTTATTAAGTGCTGCCAAATTTATCTAAAGTATTGATAGTCAAAATATATTTAAACATTGTAACTTTTTGCTATCACTACTATTTATTGCAACTGTCTTGGTTTGTGAATTTGCTAAAGTTCGTATATTGCGGTTTATACTTTTAAATTAATATAATGGAGTGTTCAAAACGGGCAAATTGAGTGCATAGCCAATCACGCCTGAACGCCTGGACCGATTTTCTTGAAATTTGGGATATTGATCGGGCTTTTGTCGGTGCAGGTTATAGGCAATAAATCTTTTCAAAATTTTGACCCAAAGGGGAAAAAAATGGGACAAAGGGAAAAAAATGGGCAAAAATTAGTACTTTATGCATAAATGCTGTATTTTATCTGTTTAAAGGTATTTTTTTCGATTTAGCTTGGTTAAGTTTCCCAAATAGCTATTGGAGGTGTGCAGTTTATAAAGTCGGACCAAAAGGGGTCCAAAAAGGGGGAAAGGGGCCAAAAACGGGCAAATTGAGTGCATAGCCAATCACGCCTGAACGCCTGGACCGATTTTCTTGAAATTTGGGATATTGATCGAGCTTTTGTCGGTGCAGGTTATAGGCAATAAATCTTTTCAAAATTTTGACCCAAAGGGGGAAAAAATGGGACAAAGGGAGAAAAATGGGCAAAAATTAGTACTTTATGCATAAATGCTGTATTTTATCTGTTTAAAGGTATTTTTTTACGATTTAGCTTGGTTAAGTTTCCCAAATAGCTATTGGAGCTGTTCCGTTTCTAAAGTTGAACCAAAAGGGGTCCAAAAAGGGGGAAAGGGGCCAAAAACGGGCAAATTGAGTGCATTTATATTTAAGACTTAGAATATTCAAAAAACTGGGTTGTTTGTTAAACCGGTTTCCGAATAATTTGAAAAATTGCATTTTTTAAGAAACCGGTTTCGAAACCGGTTTTTTATTTATTGTTATTTTTAATGCAAAAATGACCCAATAATAATTTTTTTTAATTTTTTAAACTAATCCAACTACATAACCCGCGCAACGCCGGGTACAATCTGCTAGTGTTTTTCATAAAACAAAAGAAAAATAAGTAGAAACTTTTGACACCGTAGGTACCCCTAAGGAGAACCCTTAGTAAATTTAAAATTCAAAGGCCTAATATATGAAAATGTTATCCCTTGTATTTAGTAGAATATTCCTCAAGGTCAAGCACTTCATTTAACCCATTTAGAATTAAATGTACAAGTTTTGTTTAGTGTTTTTGGTTGCACCATGAGCAAGTTTTTCGGTTGACTTATGTTTGAGGTTTAGCGATTACGTAACCGTTCTTTCAAATGATCTCCTAAATACTATCTTGAAGTCATATAGGAACTTTGTGCAAGAGTATTAAGTCTGTGGGGATTTTTTGTCACAATATATTGGAATACTAAGACTTTTGCTTGTCCATTTCATTTGAACTATCTATAATCTGTGTAGTCCGTAAAGTTTAAACTAGAATTAGCAAAGGTCACAGGCACCTTTGTCCCGATATTATTTGGGGCAATTTTGTAAAAAAAAATTGTTAACTTATAATACGTACATCACAGCTTTGGCTAGATTCAATCTGTACTCAAGTAAACCAAGTTTGTACTGTGGTGAACACTAGCATCGTTGGCATGTCAAACGAATATATGTAGATCTCCTTATATAATCGGAAAAATGAAAAACATCAGCACTCTTATGTAAGATTTTTTGCGATAATTGTATAAATATAATTAAAATTTTCAATTAAATTTATTAATTAAAGGGTTGTAAACGTACCAAGAGAAAATAATTATTTAGAAATTAAGACGTTTGGCTGATTTATTATAAATCTGTAAAGGCAGTAGCAAAACGAAACAGTCATGCTTCTGTGGATTATTTCATGATTTTGATAGATAAACATTTCAGTAGAAAGAAACATTGCCTGAATGCATGTTAAGTATAGTAAACCAACTGCCCAGGGAACACCCTGTTAGTTTACTTTTAAAAACGTTTAAAATATGAGGTCGTAGATTGCTATTAAAATAAAAATAAATCTGTGTTTAGTTTTAATTAAAATTCTTTATTATTCACACAATTCTGTCTGCCAATCTTCGCAATTTTATTAAAACAAGAACAATTGCTTTGTTTGTTATTCCTTTGTTTACACCCTTTGAATAAACAATAACAATTACTAGACAATTGTTCGACTGATCTTTGTAACGAAGATCTTCAAACCACAATTGCTCTCTTCAAACGCACCGTGTCTTCACACCAGACAGACCGGACTTTTACAGACTTCCTAGCCTGCTTTACCTTGCCTTTTATTTGGCAGGGTAAACAGTCTGATGAATGTTCTTTAAGGCGAATGTTCATGGTTTCGACTTCTCGAGATCTCTATAAATGTAAACACCGTTGTTTCATCAACAATAGTTTTTTGTATATTTTGTTTACATTTAGTCTTGTAATGTTTGTTGTTGAATTTTTCTTTATTTGTTTACAATTTTTTTATGCTAATGTTTGTTGGCATATTTTTGTTTATGTGTATGAAGATAAATTCGAATTTGAAAACCCAAGACGCAATCCATAAATTTTAGCAGCGCCACATTTAGCGTTAACAGTGCACAATTTGCTCTTAACAGAGCAAAATTTGCCCTTAACAGAGCACTGTTAAATGTTTAACAGTATCCATTTGAACATGGTCACTTATTTAGGAGCTAATTTTAGGGCATATAGTAGGTCAATGAGTACCATATCATACTCTAGGGATTGTTCCAATGCCTCTTAACATAATCAGCAAAAAAGTCCTCTATGAAGTGATATGGTATTGTAAAAATTGGCTTTGAAAATATCAATTTTTTGATTGAAAATTCTCTAGATCAGTGGCCATTTGGGAACATATAAGAAATAGTACCCCATACAGACTATATGCAAATAGTAGTCCAGAGGGTCTTCTTTCCAACCGTGGTAGTGGGATAGCTGAAATAATTTTGTGAGTCGAGATATTGAATTAAAAAAAAATCGATTTTTGGCCAAAAATATTTGTATTTATTTGTATTTATTTATTAAATTTGAATTTCTGATACAACAAGATATAATATCTTATAATTTAAAGTACCAGAATCTGACAAGTTACATTAAAGAATTATAAATTATATGTGTGTATAAAAAAGAAAGAAAGGAAAAAAAAATAAATAAATAAACAGTAATATGTATAACATAAAATTAATAATCAATTAATAAAATAAATAATAAAAATAATTAAATTAATATAAGAAATAAAAAAATAGGATATTTATATTTAAGTGACATTTACAGCAGGTTACGCTTGATAGAATTGATAAAGTAAATGTTTAAATTTATTTGCGTTGCTAATAACTTGAACGTTTGGAGGAAGTTGGTTCCAGAGTCGAATGCTTAATATGAAAAATTGTCTCTCAGACGCCGCATTCCGATGAGGAATCTGCAAAATACCATTTCCTCTTAAAGACCTCATGAATCTTAAGCGTTTGCGAAGATATTGTGGGTGCTCCGATGTAATAATTTTGTGTAGAAAAACCAAGTTTTTCAATTTTATATAGTTATTAAAGGAAACATTAAATATGCGGTTGGAGTAGTGAGAGACATGATCATATCTCCTTAGACAGAATATGTAACGTACAATGTTGTTGAAGGTAGTGTTGAGTTTCGCAGTGTCTTTTGAATTACAGCCGGAGAAGACTTCAGATGAATACAGCAGAGTTGGTACTAAATAAGTTTTAGCCAGAAGCAGTCTTATTCTTGGTGGAGTGAAATACTGCGAAGCCCATAAGCATCTTAGCATATATGAAAATTTTCTAGAAGATCAGTGGCCATTTGGGAACATATAAGAAATTGTACCCCATACAGACTATATGCAAATGGTAGTCCAGAGGGTCCTCTTTCCAACCGTGGTAGTGGGATAGCTGAAATAATTTTGTGAGTTGAGATTTTGAATTTTAAAAAAATCGATTTTTGGTCGAAAATATATGATAATACTCTAGAAGATCAGTGGCCATTTGGGAACATATAAGAAATTGTACCCCGTACATACTATATGCAAATGGTAGTCCAGAGGGTCCTCTTTCCAACCGTGGTAGTGGGATAGCTAAAATAATTTTGTGAGTCGAGATATTGAATTTAAAAAAAATCGATTTTTGTTATGTTATGATTTTGTGACAATAAATATAATACCCATAAAAACGAAGGATTTGGTGTGAATTTTATTTTATTGGGAAAAGTTTTCGCACAAAGAAGAATGAGAAACCATTTAGCCAACCAGGAAAAAAGATAAGTGTTTGGTGTTTTGTGATGTAGTTAGGCATTGGAAGCCTTCTAATTTTTGGCTCTTTTTTATAGTGTGTCCCGACATATAATCACCTATATACAGTCCACGGAGTTAACAGTAATTTTATTTACTCTCAGAGTTATTGCCAGAAATCTGCTGAGAGGAAGTAACTGAAGAAATATTTTTTCATATTTTGTTTTGTTTGAGATCTGAATAGAGGTTTGAACCATGACCTCAGGATTGAGCACAAAATTTTCAACAAATGATGATAAAAAATGATTTCGTTTATGTTTTGTAATTCATTTGGCTTAAAGAAGGAAGCAATTGATTGATAGCGTTAAGTCTTATGCAAATTATTCTTAATTTATTTGACAACGATTTTTTCCTTTTGCTTGCATTGTATAAGTGAGTATTGTGCAGCCCTTGCGCTGACCAACTTCCTCCTCTTCCATGATTTTGGAGGAACTTGTTCAATACAGGGACTGCGACCACCCGTGGCGTCACAACGGGCCGCTATGCGTGCTCAAGTGGGCTTTGTGATATCAGAGCTACCACTTCGACCTAAACATAAACCTAAATAAGTGAGTATTTTCCACTCTTTGCTAAAATAATACTACAACAACACAATAAAATAATGTTGGTGGCACATTAGCGGTATAAGACGTGCATATCTGTGTATTCTTTAAAAATCCTAATTTAAATTTATTTTCCCTAATGCTGACTCTTATTCAATTTAGTTTACAAAATCCGAAATGGCAAAAATTTCTTGTACAGCTAATAAAGTTACTCTACAATTCCAATGATCAATATTATGGCAGCAAATCTTTTGAAAACTCTTACATTAAAAGTTTACATCGTAGAAAAAAATTTTGAATTCATGCTCTCCTCATGTAAATCTAAGTGGGAAGTTTTGTATTATCTTTCTTGTTGTTCTCTTCTTTTAAAATAATCCATTAAAATGGAATACCTTTAATCGAAAAATGGCATACTTAAGGTATGTGTCTCTGTCTTCTGAAAGTTAAAAGGAGATTAAAGGGCTTTCAATTAGGTCGATAGTAGATTCACTAAATAACCACGGCAAAACAAAAATACAATTGCAACAACAACAGCAATGCTTGGAAACTGTTAAGCCATTCAAACCGAAATAAAGAAAAAAAGAAATTTTAAGAGAGCTTTTACTAATACTTAAGAAAGTTTTACTAAGATTTTCTACTTGTTTTAGGCGATTCATTTCTTCCTTTCTCCTTCGAAATTCTTATTAAATTGAAAGATTTTCTGTTCGTTTTACTTTCTCGATTGACTTTATTTGCTTTGAATATATAACATTGAAGAGAATAATAAAATACTTTTGAAAGAAGTGTCAGATGGAAAAATTGGAGAAACAGCGAAAAAGTAAAGAGAAATAAATAATTATGTACATAAATAATTATGTTATATATATGTGTTCTAAGACAAATTCAAAATTTTAAAATTTAATCTTAAACTAACTTTTGATATTAAAATTATGTAATATTTTAGTGAGTAGTGTGCCAGACGTTTAACGTGAGGGTCGTTGATTCGATTTCCACCTGAGGTTCTTGTCTATTAAACTACACCGAGCATATGGTCGTAGTTACTCAGCTTGTATATAATTAAAAACAGTAAGTAATTGTATTGCAATTAATAAATAAATAAATTATAATAAAAGCTATGGTAACGCTTGAAGATATTTCAGTTTTTTGTTGTTTATCCTCTAGAGGTTTTGATTCATTGATTTCCTAATCGATTGTTCGTTATACCTCTTCAGCTAAAGAGCTGTAGGTTTAAAAAACTGTTTTAGTTTAGAACTCTGGTCAGTCTTCGTATAATTAATTAATTTAAATTTGGTTATTTATTTTCATCGCTATATTTATGTTATATACGGTAAAAACGCTTTTTTAATTGTTATTAACCTATTTATAGAATTTGACGTGGATGTTAGAGTATCTGATTCCATACCACTATAACTTTAAAAAACGACTGCTTTTTTATTTGCAAAGACATTAAACAGTAAACAACTTATTACCCTATTAATGAAATACATACAGATCTGCACTACACAGGCACATAATATCTTTTGTTGACAATGACAAGCTCTCCTACACTTTAACTATGTTTGACAACTAACATTAAGATAATCTTACACAATCTAGAAAAGTGTGATAATTATGATAATCTATATGCTACTGTCGCTTCTTAGCGTTAACGTTAAAACTGAAACAGCTCTTATGAAACCGAATTTTAATTACATACCTTGTAGGTATTTAAAAATCATTGTCTTCTAAGTAAAACAATTTTCTTCTTATTTAAATAGATTTAATTCAGGCACCAAAACGAAATCTGAAAAAAAAAACATTTCTGCCTCTCAGCAGATTTCTGGCAAAAACTCTGAGAGTAAATAAAATTGCCATGAAGAGCTTCTCAAAAATCTGTCGTTCGGAGTCGACAAAGTTTTCACTTTTTTCAAGTTTTTGGAGAAAAAGTTTTCATTAAATTTGTTTTCTAACAAAACAAGTTTTTTCGACAAAATTAAATTTAAAATTTTTTTCAATAAATTCAGTATCAAGGCAAATTCAGTATTAAAACAGGAAATATTTACAGAAAGATTTATAATATATACTAGCAGATTGTACCCGGCGTTGCGCGGGTTATGTAGTTTGGATTAGTTTAAAAAATTAAAAAAAATTATTATTGGATAATTTTTGCATTAAAAATAACAATAAATAAAAGACCGGTTTATTGGTTTTCAAAACCGGTTTCTAAACCGGTTTCTTAAAAAATGCAATTTTTTAAATTATTCGCAAACCGGTTTAACAAACTACCCAGTTTTTTGAATACTCTAAGTCCTAAATATAAATGCACTCAATTTGCCCGTTTTTCGCCCCTTTCCCCCTCTTTGGATCCCTTTTGGTCCAACTTTATAAACGGAACACCTCCAATAGCTATTTGGGAAACTTAACCAAGCTAAATCGTAAAAAAATACCTTTAAAACAGATAAAATACAGAATTTATGCATAAAGTACTAATTTTTGCACATTTTTTTTCCCCTTTGACCCATTTTTCCCCCTTTGGGTCAACATTTTGAAAAGATTTATTGCCTATAACCTGCACCGACAAAAGCTCGATCAATATTCCAAATTTCAAGAAAAATCGGTCCAGGCGTTCAGGTGTGGTTGGCTATACACTCAATTTGCCCGTTTTTGGCCCCTTTCCCCCTTTTTGGACCACTTTTGGTTCAACTTTAGAAAGGAACAACTCCAATAGCTATTTGGGAAACTTAACCAAGCTATATCGTAAAAAAATACCTTTAAAACAGATAAAATACAGCATTTATGCATAAAAGTACTATTTTTTGCCCATTTTTTTCCCTTTGTCCCATTTTTCCCCCTTTTGGTCAAAATTTTGAAAATTTTGATATTTTTTTTAATGGATGTTTTTTTTTGCTCAAAGAAAGCTTAGTTCTTTTCCTTTAAGAGCTTTGTGGTCACTTAATGGGATGCGAGTGGAAAAACATCATCCTCTTCTGCATTTGGACTTTCTGGCCATCGATTCGAACAGACACCCACAGCCTTATTCATAATAAAAAGTTGGCAGCAGTTTATACATCACAAACAACGAGCTGCTTGCTAGAATATTGATTAGGCTTAGAAGATTGTTAGCATGAAGTTTATTCATAATAAATTTTAAAATGTCAACTAAGTAGTTATATTACAACTCTCAAATTTTGCGATGCCATACTGAACTTAAAGAAATGGCAACATTATGTAAAAACAATCAACTCTGATTTTGACATTTACATTTGTGTTTTCCCCCCATATTGCAAAAATATATTTAAAATAATTAAAAAATTTTTTTTTTAAATGAAATAAAATGGACAAACAAACTACTAAAAGATCAGTGAATTGGGAACAAGAAGAAAAGGTAGTTTTAAATTATACCAGCACACATTAGTTTTTACACGGTGTATTTTTAGGATTTACTATCTAACCTTGTATTGGACAAGTTGGAAGTTATTGAAAATGCAAGGATCGATACCAACACCAATAAAATAAAAAGAGAGGCGTGGAATACTGTACACAATTTATTTAATAAAGTTTCAAAAAACAATAGATCTATTGAGCAGATTCAAAACCAGTGGAGGAAAACAAAGTCCCTAGCAAAGACAAAAAATTCTGCCTATCTCCGGCAAACAAAGAAGACAGGTGGTGGTCCAGCTCCTGAGCCTCTAAATAGCGTCGAGGAAGAGCTAATTTGTCGATTACCTAAACATTTTGAAATCGACAAAAACATATATGATAGCAATTCAATAAATGTTGAAATACCCTTGAAAATTGATGAAATCAAATCTAATCCACAAGTGGAAATCAATTTCAGTAACGAAATTTTGGATTGCGAAGAAATTAATTTGGAAAATATAAAGCCAAAAAAAAATACAAAAAGCGAAAAGTTCGATGAGAATTCCAAAAGAATAAAATTACTTGATGTCAGTATAAAACAAAAAGAATTGGAAATGAAATTTATGGAAGAAAACCATTTTATGCAAAAAAAGAAAAATGAAATAATAAACTTACAATTAGTTGAGGAACATGGACTGAAGATGGAAAAATTGAAACTAGAAATTGAAAAGTTAAAGAAATTTCAATATCGAAGTATTTCAGACGATTTTTAAAAGTTCAGCCAATTATTAAAAGATACCAAATTTTATTAGATGCCAGTCACTACATTTTAATTTTTTTTTTTTTTTGATTAAAGCACATGCCAAAAAAATGTTTAATCCAAAGATCAAAGTATATTTTTCCAAAGGATTGATGGAGAAAACTAACTTCATATGATGTAAACATTGTAAAGAGTCCGAGTCAAGATTAAGAGCCGCTTAATCAATCCTTTGGAAAGGTATACTTTGGTTTCTGGGATAAAGATTTTTTAAGATTTTATTGATCTTTGTAATTTTTTTATAATGAAAATTCGAATTAACGAGTAGTGTTCCGCTATTTCGAATATTTAACATGGATTTATATTATTTTTTATTAATCGTAAACAAATATTTCGTTTTAGAAAATGTTATTTTCCACAAAGTACAAATTTATGAATTGTTGAATTATTTTTAATTATTTGTTTTTAATAAAATTAAATTAATAAAATAAATTATTTTTGTATATCCATATTATTATAAAATTCAATACAACCAAGGAAGAATTTGTTCTAAAAAAGGAAGTTGTGTAACGGCTGCAAGCATAACCAGTTTTAGAACAGTTCTAAAGAAGGTTCATAACATCTCTAAAGCTTCCCTAGCACTAGTTCTGGGTGGGAAAATTCGAAACAAAATCAAAGATTTAAGAACTGTTCCTAATATCGAGTATCGAATCTATAACCCTTATTTAGAATCAGTTCCAAATGTGATAATTTCAAATAAAAATCATTTGTATTTTCTTTGTACATGTAATTTTAAAAATGCTGCTGAATATAAAGGGCTCTTGAAATGTTTTCATTTTCAACATCATTCTGATAAGTTTGATGATTTTCTTTTTCAGTATAAAAAGGTTCTTCAGTATCATCTATAAAATAAACATTAGAAAAAGTTTTTTATGTGTTTTGTAAACATATCAATAAAAATCTTACAAAAGTCTTGTTCATTGTACATAATCGACAAATTATGTAGGACTGCAAGGGCAACGATAACAATTTTGCAATTTTTTCTAGACATTCGCATTTTTTCTAAAAGTATACGAAATCTGCTTTTCCACACTCCAAAAAGTCGTTCAACTACGTTTCTGGTTTCGATATGGACTTTATTAAACATGTCTTCTTTGGAGTCTTTCGGATTTTGTATAGGTGTAAACAAATAATTTGTGCATTTATATCCACCGTCTCCAATTAAGCGACCCAAAAATTCGTTCTTTTCAAAGCGCTCCTTTATTTTGCTCTCATTAAAAATTCTGGAGTCATGAGCGCTTCCTTTCCAACAGGCAACAATGTCAGTAATTTTCAATGACGCATCACAAACAGCCTTCAAAATAATTTATTAAAATATTGTTATGAATATTTCTTATTAACGAATGAACTTATAATTATAATACCTGTACGTTTAATGAAAAGTACCCTTTCCTATTAACATACAATTGTGCATCATCGCCACTTTCAGCTTGGATTCGGATATGTGTACAATCAATTGCACCCATAACATTTTCAAAACCAGCTATTTGTTTAAATTTCTGCATGACAAAAATTTGTTCTTCAACAGATGTAGCCATTTTAATAATTGTTGTAGCCTTTTTAGCTAAGGCCTTGGATACTTTTTTGCATATTCTGCTCATTGTAGACTGGCTGAAACCGTGAAACTCTGCACAATCATCTTGAACCGAATTGCGGCCCCAACATCTTATTGCTGCCAAACTTGTATATGAGGTGGAATATACCCACCTCTCCCTTTGCCATTGTTTTTTAGTTCACTTGCAACTAATTTTATCACTTTTTTTGCATTTTCTTTAGAAAATCGATATTTTATACGAAATTCATCGTTGCTATACACTACAAATGGATCATTTCTTTTTTTATAAACTTTTGTAGCCCGATAACGTTTTTGTAAAAATTTTAAGGTGTCCAAATTATCAATTGTGTCCATTTTCATTAATAAACAAAAATTTTAATTTTTAATTTATTTTTTTGACACAAAACAGCTGTTTTCAATGAGTTAGAATGAGTTTAGAAACTCGTTAGCAAGAGTTTAACAACTATTGGCAACCGTTTACTAACTTTATTATGAATAACCGACTTGCTAACTACATGCTAAATTTTTATTATGAATAAGACTGCTAGTCTTCAGTCTTTCATTCCTGGCATCATTCGACTCATCATCTCGCTGATAAAATTGAGCTACTAGAGCTTCAGTATCGCACGCTAGAGTTTTTCCACTCGCATCCCATTAAGAAGTAAGCTTTCTTTGAGCAAAAAAAAAACATCCATTAAAAAAAAATATAGTGCATATGGTAAAATTTAAAAACTTTGGTTTGAGTTAAAATATTTTTTTTATAGATATGCCTCTTGCTACTAAGTGCCCACAAAGACCTTAAAGGAAATGGTCTGAGTTTTCTTTTGAGGAAAAATAAAAAAAAACTCCATTTCGAAAAAAAATGGGGGAAAATGAAAATGGTACATGTGCCAAATATTGAAAAATCTTATTCTTAAGTTAAAAAATAATTTTTTTGATAGATATCCCACTCGCATCCCATTAAACGATTATGAAGGCCTTAAAGGAAATTTTATAAGCTTTCTTTTACGCAAAAAAAAAAAAAAAAAAAAAGGGCCCAAATTGAAAAAAAATTAAAAAAAAATTAATTAAAAAAAAAAATAAAAAAAAAAAAAAATTTTTAAAATTAAAAAAATTAAATTTTCCTTTGGAAAATTTTTGCTAGGACCAATAGGTGAAAAGTTACACACATTTAAAAAAAAACCCTGTATGACCAAAATGTCCAACTTTGACCCCCTCTAACTCCGGCAGTTCTGGACTGATAGAGCTGAAAATTTGTGTCTGGCCAACTATCCAACAGTACTAACCTTGGTGCAAATCGATTTTAAAAATTGGGTCACTTGACACGAAATTGCCCATATATTAGGATTAGGATTCATGTTGATTGAATGTGAATTCTTTTGTTCAGTTCTCTGCTCTGGATGAGTCTGCACGACTGTGATATTATAATGGTCCTATTTTTTATTTTTTGATTAACAGCCCTTTCTACCCAGCTACCTAGCGGTCAATATTAATTTTATAAAGGATAATAAGAACATAAAATTAATTACATACAATACATAGAAACAAATTTACTTTAAAATAACAATATTCAAATAGTTTTATTGTTGACCAAATAGGTCACTGAAATACTCTAAATTTTATGGTTTTTATTTTTTCCGTATCATATGTAAATGCTTCTAAAATTAAATAAAGTTAATGAATGAAAAATTGGGTAAAATTGGCACCAATTGCATGAAACAATTAATCATTTTTCGTGACGACGAAGTTTCAAATCGAAGTTTCAGTTATCGCTAATGACACAATAAAAAAGTTTTAAGTAACAAAAACCAATTGTATTAACAACAGAATAACGAATACCAATAAATTTAAATTCAATGTTAACTTATGTTTTACCAACCATGTGTACCATAAATTAACCCATATGTGCTTATCGCCCCATTTTTAAAACGGTAAACGGTAACGGTTAAAACGGTGCACAGTGCCTTAAAATTGGGGCGCTGAATATTTCCGAAATGTTAAAAATATTAATATTTTATTTGGAAAAAAACATGTATTTTATATCATATAGATTCCAATAAATACAACAAAATCCATGTTTTTACGAGAAAAAAAGTTGGGCACATACGGGTTAAGGCTGTTGCTAAGAAAACAAGTTAAAGGCCTTTAAACAATCCGTTTCCGTTTCATTGGGTTTTAGGCGGAAAAAAATGAAATCATTATAAAAATGCTTCTTCAATTGCCACAATGTGGCTTATACAACATTACAAATACTCTTTCTTAAAAACGAAATGAAACATATACATATGTGTATACATAGTACAATATGTATTTGACAATGGCACAATGTACTTACAACTTGACTGCCTTCAATGTTTCGTTTCCTGTTGTTCCCATAGTTTTTATCGTTGGCGTTAAAGTTGTGAATTTTTCTGCATTTTTAACATTTTTCCTCAAATAACAAAATATTATGAGCGCATAAAAAAACAGGGAACATATCCAAAGGACTAGTTAAAACTAGGCACAAAAATTTAAAAATTGAGAATTTATTTCAGTGAAATTCTTTGGATTTTCGTTATGTAAAGTGGAATTTTTTAAAAATTTATAATTATTTTGGAGTTCACAGATAATGAATCCGAAGTTTTTAGAAAATAGTTAAAATCTTTGCAAAATCGTATCATAAAATCGTTTTTCATTTTGTAGCGAGTAATATCTCCTCTTCTACAAACTTTAACTGAAAATACTTTTTTAAGAGAATCTTTAAGTGACTACTTTTCGAAAAGGGCTATGCTATTGATTAGATAATTGTCTGAGTTTTGAAAGTTAAAAACACAGAAAACATAAAAAACTGAATGAAATATTTATTTGGTGCGAAAAGTCAATGCTTGAAGATTGATTCATGGCAGCTCCAAGTTATGGTTAATCTGTTTAGTTTTATGACCTGTTTAACCCAGTTCACGAAAGACTTCACATATCCCCACAAAAAGTATTCAAACTGAGTAAAATGCAATGAAACCAGTGTCTATATGTAACATTAACTGCGCAGCAAATCCGCTTCCTTGTTCCACTGACTATTACGTTGCGATTTTTATTATTCTTGACAAAGTATGATCGAGTGATACCGATGTCACATATCGCACTAAACAGAGCATTTTTAATATACCTTGACAACTCTTGAACTGCTGCTTTTCCTTCAAATTTGGCGACTGTGTTTAAGTATTACAAAAACTATCCAAATTTGGTTTCATTTGACAAAAACTGGTTTTTAATTTTTCGCACTAAATTTTTGATTACTCGAATATTCTTCACCCGAAGCTGACTATTGTTTGCGCAAAACGATATAATAATTTTGCGAAAAACGTCCGATTTTATCATCTAATCAAAAATCATAACATGTTTTAAAGGGTTATCTCTCCTCCTTCCTTTGATTTTTCAAAATCGGATGAAAAATAGTAACGAACAATTTCTCATGAAAAGTTAAAAAAAAGTTAATTGACAAATACAAGTTTGGAGGGTTCGAGAAATATAAATATATTTTTTTAATTCTACTATATACAATTTAGACGATGTAGTTGCTTGGGGTATTTATTTTTTTGTGCATTGTGTTATTATTGGATTTCACTTTTAAAAAATATTTGTGTTATATCAATGCGGTTTGACTCAAGAAGCAGCTAATATATAGCTTAATATACAGTGCTGTACAATAAAATATATTCACCATGATCTAACATCTTTGAGACCAATAAAACATTAGAAAAACACGATTACTAATTTTTATTTTTTTATTTTGGTAAACTTATAACATAAATAACATAAAAAAGATATAACTTCATAATATCGAAACTAAAAAAACTATGTATTAATCAATATTGTTCAAATCAGGAATTTTTTCCTGTTCAAAAAAAATAGATTCACTAAGGTTGGTGTTCTAAAAAAATTATTATTAGTATTTAAACTAAATAATTCTTTTTAATTACAGTTTATTTACGTCAGTACTTGGTGGATTAATCCTTATTTTTAATTACTACTGAGCACCGTTTTGGCATAGAGCAGGGGTTACCAAAATTTTTTGGTTGTGTATTAGTGAGTAAGAGAGAGAAAATAAGTTGAGAGAATTTATTTATACTTTTTTCTTTTTTCCTTAATTCCTTAATAAAAGTAATCCAAAAGTAATCAAATTGTTTTCAATAATTCGTTTTGATTATTTTAAAATATTCAAAAAGAATTTGAAAGTAATTATTAAAAACGATTTGATTAGTTTTGGATTACTTTTGATTCTTTTTGATTATTAGACTAATCACCAGTAATCCTAATTATTTTTTGATTATATTGTAATCGTAATCAATTATTAACTGTTTTAACCAAAAATAATCGTATTTTTAATCATTATTTCATCATTCAAAAAAAAGTAATCAAATTACTAATCATTACGATTACTAATCATTACTTAACAGTCCTAACTTCAGGACAGCGGTGTTTACCTTTGCCCATTTCCAATTCTAAAGTTAAACGTTTACTTGATTTTTTTTAATATTATTAAAAATCAATCAAACTTACAGTTTAGTACAATTACTATCCAACAACGGGTTGTAAATTTAAAAATTCTATTACTTTTTCTAAGTGAATCTATTTTATTGAACACCCGTTTTTACAACCAAACCTATACTTGCACTAAATTAAAGAAGAGTGATGCTTCAAATTTTAGAAATATAACTGAATTATATTCATAAGAGATCAGTAAGGAAACTGCAGTTACTTTTTCACGTATACTTCTTTGTATAAGAGATTTAGACATATTAAAGTTTTTGGAGAGCAGGTGAATCTATTTTTTTTAACAGCACTGTAGACTACAATTTGGTCATTACAACCCTTCAGTCAGGATTTCGACCTAGCTTCTCACACCACTTATGTTGTGTGCGTTAATTTTATACATGAGTGGCGGAACCTATAGACTACGGCGACTACATATAACTTAATAGCATTTACATATTTTGTAAAATTTGAAAGAAAGGACAGAAAGTGTGGAACATGTGAAACACCAACAACAACGTTGTTATAATTCATATAAAATCCATTTTTTTTATAAAACGGAAAAACAAATACAGGTACATACAAAAAAGGAATTATTATTGTGGACAAGACATATACTGTATAAGGGTAGCCGTTTACAACTGCATTTACTACCTGTACTCCCAACAACTTATACTCCGAACTGAAGAGTTTTATTGGTACGAAAATTATTTATTAGCTAATGCCCTAGCTATAAAGTAAAGTTTTTATAATTAACATTAAATTTTCCCAAATCGTGGGTAAATCTCCTTCTGAAGTTCTATAAATAGGTAGTAATATCGAGAATACGCACTCAGTCGTTAGTGAACAATCAAAACAGTAAGTTGAAATCGCATTCACCGCATAAATATTAAAATCGAAAATTATCAAACTCCCACAAAAACCGATTTACATTTACGATATTCTAAAGCAAAATGGGTGAGTATCTCGAACTATTCAATGTGCATAAATATAATTCCAAATGTGATATTTCTTAAGGAATGAATACTTTTTGTCTAAAATGTTTTCAAATAAATTCTTCTAAAACAAGCACAAGAACATTACAAACTATCTCATGTGCCATCATTTATTTATGTTTCATTAATACACATCAAAAAATAAATCAATAAAAACAGCTTCAAGTTTTTTAAATTCTCCTCATGGGCTGCCAATAATTGGTATTTAAATGAAAAGTTTTTTGAGTTATATGTACAACAAAACTAAATCTATTTTGCAAAGAATTTTAAAATAAACACATTAATCTGAAACCCTCAATATATACATATTAAAAAGAACTTTAAAGTTAAGTGCACCAGTATGCATTGAAATTCTGGTTTTAAATTGGCTTTAAAGATTATTTCCTTTTAACTATTATATTTACAAATGAAAATTTTATGCAAAAATATTTATTTAATTACAGAAATGTTAAAGACAGAAAATATGAACGAAACTGGCAATACTTCAACTACAAAATTATTTGCTGAATATGCGACTCAAGAGAGTATGACACCATCAACATGCAAAAAAATCAAAAACTACAAAAATGTTTCTAATAAAGCTGTCCAGAGTGCCAAACGAAAACCGATGATAATTCCCGTACCTATTTGGATTAAGGAAAGGTTAGAGAAATTACAAAAAGCTGTACTTCTAGAGATTAAGAAAGAGAAATCTAAAAAGGCTAAAAGCAGTGCCGCAGCAATTACCAATAAAGTGAAACCTTTGAAAATAATTAATTTCGATACAGACAATGAGCATGACAGCAGCGATTTTTTAATAATTCTTCCTACAGTTACTGTAGAAGATAGCACCGATAAAGACAATACAACCAATGAAGGCAATACAAATAATGTATTAAAAACTTTGAACGACAATGAGGAGGATGAAAATTATTCTGGTAAAGAAGATAATCAACTAAAGTCTGCAGAAGAAAGCACAGAGGATAATAGTGTTGGCCGAACTTATTACATTGCGCTAAACGCTTATGAGAGCGATTCCGATATGAGAGATAATGTTGACACTACTAGCTCTGATGAGACTGGATATATAGGCAGGGGTAGCCATAAAATTAAACGTCTACGTAAACGTCGAAACTTCAGGACCAACAAAAACTTTTATTACAATACCGTTTATAGTACTGATGACGATGACGAATTTGACGATGCTATTGACAATTATAACAAAAGTTCAGTTTCATCTGGTCATATTTCTGATATAAAATTTAAACCCACTTTAAATACATCAGCCAAAGATCAAGAAGATGGCGATCAGCATAAGGGAGATGATGGGATTGAGAATATTCTTACAGCTCGCGATGCCAGTGATGTCGAAAAGCGTTTAATTTCTAAATCATTGCTCTGTGATAATACGCAAATTATTGCGTTTGCTCCCGAGTCACCAAAATCGGTCCATTAGAAACAAACAATGAAAATGTTTTTCTTTTTAAGAATTCATGGAATAGAATATCCACCCAATAATGTTGAAACTATTAAATCTAATCAAAGATCTAATGCAGATGTACTTATTGAAACACCAAACAACAACATTAAACCTAATCTTATATATTATCCACGCCAAATACATATGGATCGGATGAATTAAAAAATATATACCCTCCGTTACATTGTTGAATTGATTCAAATTGGTACAGCAAACCAAAACAAACCAAATTTTAAATATCTTTTTTTAAATCAACTTTTTAAATCAAAAATAACAATGTTTCTTACAATAAAATACAGTGTTTGAAAATTATTTATAATTAGGAAGAGACCGGTGAGTAGTTACCGAAAATAGAAATATTTAACATTAAAAAGAAATGTAATCTTTTGAAATTAATGTCCTAATGTTAATCGAAAAATAATTTTAAACGATGAGGCCCATTTCTGGATGAATATGTAAATAACGTTGTATGTTTAATGTTTTTTCAAAATAAAGATTTCCAAACAATTATACACGAGTAAGTGTGTACTTCAATACCGTTATATTCAAGCACAATAAGTACTTAATATAAATACAAATATATACAAACATTCATTCACATTTACTAATTACTTACAGTAAATAGTAGGTTAGGTTAGGTTTAGAGGACGTGTACTTGTCAAGTGTGACAAGTTCAGTACCAGGACGTCGAATTGACCCATTATTGTACAACGTCCTAGCTTCTCACACCACTCATGTTGTGTGCGTTAATTTTATACATGAGTGGCGGGACCTACAGTTTAAAGTCGACTCCGAACGACAGATTTTTTTGAGAAGCTTTTCGTGGCAATTTTTACTCTCAGAGTTTTTGCCAGAAATCTGCTGAGAGGAAGTCGCCGAAGAAATATTTTCATATTTTCGTTTTGATGTCTGACCTGGGATTTGAACTCGGGCCTTTCGTCTAATAAGCCAACACACTACCTACTAGACCACGGCGACTTCTCAACAGTAAATAGTAAAAAAGGAATTTAAAATTTGTTATGAAAAAATATTTGGTAAAAACTACACAAAACTTTTATACTTTTATTAGGGTCATTAGTTGAAATGGTGTTTTAGACTCTCACAAATGGTAGGCTGACTAAACACTCAGCTCTTCTCCTCGTTTGGGAAACATTTCAGACCAGGTTTGCATTACCTCTAAATAGAGCTCTATGGCATTGATATTTTTGGTCACGGAGATCTAGTTCTCCATGCTTACCATCATAACCCCAACGATTTTGGCAACCGCGATTATTTCGATTGCTGAGAGAAGTTTCTCGTGTTAGCGGTGAGTGACTTCCATTTAGAAGGCGAGAAGAAGAAACTACTATTTTTGTGTAATCGTGTGTATTTTTTATTTCACAATTAATTGTTTTGTAAGAGACAGTATATAATTTCAAAAAGACTATATTAAGAAATTTTTTACTTTACACTAATAGAACTTCTACTCCTGTCTCCATCTCTCCGTCTTTCATTAATGCATGTGGTTTTGAGGCCATGAAGTAAATCAAATATGTAAATACAAAATGCATACGTACGAAGCAAAGAAATTCCATAATTGTGAACAGTAATAGTTTAAACTTCTATTACAGGAAAATACGTATAATATAATATGTGTATTGTAGTAAAGAGTGACCAAGCCCAAAGACAATTATGCAAACTGAAACTGTCATTTAATGGTTTTCGACGAGTTCAAATCCGTTGGGTGACGTAGTTAACGAATAAGAGTATAGCATGTTTAGTAATTTATCATTTTTTGTACTTTTCTCTAAATACACTCGTTCCAATATTTCTGTAAATATTTTTTTCATTGAATCGATGAACATTTCAATCAATAAAAGGTTTAAATAGTCAACTTAAAGACCAAACAATCTATCAGCAGTTTTCTAGATTTTACAGGAGAGGGAAAAACGTTATAAAATTGGTACTATTTGCAACATTGAAACGAAAATTATATATTAGCCCAATTCACGATCTAGTGTAAATGGTCTTGCATCATTGCATTTGCAAAATGGTTTAGTATATTTTTACACTACAATAACAAAATATACAGAAATACTCTTGCTACAGTTTATAAAATAAACAATACTCAAAACCATAGTTTATATTTACTCAACATTTTGCAACACTTAAGTAAACTGACAGCTGACAATTTATTTGTTAAAAATAATAAATATCGTTGGCGAATGGAGACCCAAAATATAAAAAAAGAATAAAAAGGGATAAACCCAACAGAAAATGGTCCGAAGAGGATGTTAATAAAATAATTCATACCCTCGATGAACATAATCTCTTCGGCAGCCTCGTCTATTAATGAGTCCAATATTTGTTCCTTCAAACTTCCATTAGACATTTTTATAAATTGTTAACAAATATCATAAAATTATAATCAAATATTTATTTTTTATTTTTGACAATCAGCTGTGTATTTGTGTTTTACAATTAGTGTTGCAAAAGCAACCAGTAAAATTTGTTCGCAATTAATAGGAAATATTTACAATTGCATAAATACAATTGCAAAAATACACGAGATTGTGAATTGGGCTATTACGATTAAAATGAAACCAGAAATATATATCGGTTGAGAAATCTTTGTTTTTCTGAACACAGCTTATGATATGGCGCTTAGGGTATTTTGAATTGTAAAAATCTGAAACCAAACAACCTATCAGCAATACTAATTAATTCCTTTCAACACATAATTATTATTTACATTAAATAATAACAATTATAGATTTTTCAAATTATTCGGAAACCGGTTTAACAAACAACCCAGTTTTTTGAATATTCTAAGTCTTAAATATAAATGCACTCAATTTGCCCGTTTTTGGCCCCTTTCCCCCTTTTTGGACCCCTTTTGGTTCAACTTTAGAAACGGAACAGCTCCAATAGCTATTTGGGAAACTTAACCAAGCTAAATCGTAAAAAAATACCTTTAAACAGATAAAATACAGCATTTATGCATAAAGTACTAATTTTTGCCCATTTTTCTCCCTTTGTCCCATTTTTTCCCCCTTTGGGTCAAAATTTTGAAAAGATTTATTGCCTATAACCTGCACCGACAAAAGCTCGATCAATATCCCAAATTTCAAGAAAATCGGTCCAGGCGTTCAGGCGTGATTGGCTATGCACTCAATTTGCCCGTTTTTGGCCCCTTTCCCCCTTTTTGGACCCCTTTTGGTCCGACTTTATAAACTGCACACCTCCAATAGCTATTTGGGAAACTTAACCAAGCTAAATCGAAAAAAATACCTTTAAACAGATAAAATACAGCATTTATGCATAAAGTACTAATTTTTGCCCATTTTTTTCCCTTTGTCCCATTTTTTTCCTATTTGGGTCAAAATTTTGAAAAGATTTATTGCCTATAACCTGCACCGACAAAAGCCCGATCAATATCCCAAATTTCAAGAAAATCGGTCCAGGCGTTCAGGCGTGATTGGCTATGCACTCAATTTGCCCGTTTTTGGCCCCTTTCCCCCTTTTTGGACCCCTTTTGGTCCGACTTTATAAACTGAACACCTCCAATAGCTATTTGGGAAACTTAACCAAGCTAAATCGTAAAAAAATACCTTTAAAACAGATAAAATACAGCATTTATGCATAAAAGTACTAATTTTTGCCCATTTTTTCTCCCTTTTTCCCATTTTTCTCCCCTTTGGGATCAAAATTTCGAAAGATTTATAACCTATAACCTGCACCGGCAAAAGCTCGATCTATATCCCAAATTTCAAGAAGATCGGTCCAGGCGTTCAGGCGTGATTGGCTAACAAACAAACCAATAAACAAACAAACAAACAAACAAAAAAACAGACTTACAGAAAGATTTATAATATATATTAGGATTAGGATTATATTAAACAAAAAACTCAATTTTGAAAATTTTGCTGATAGGTTGTTTGGTCTTTTAGTTGACGAAATATTTTTTCCTTCATGTTAACCTTAGAATGGAAAAATTTTTTATTTTATTAAAAAATTCTAAAATAATAAATGTTTACATTTCTTTTATTAGCCAACTACGTCAGTAAGCAGACGTAAAGTTTAATTTTATTACAAAATTAGTTTTTTTCATAAAAGACATTGAAAAAGACCGTTAAATACTAATTGAACTTTAAAAAAAAAATCAGCTTCGTCCACATTAGCATAGCTGGGAGCTGTTCATCAAAAAACTCAATGTCTTTAACTAAACATTAAGAGCTTTAGAATATTGGAAAAAAACTGGTGTTGACATCAAATTCAAAGCAACAATGTTTAAATACATCATCTCAGGGAATATAATTTTTTAAGTGTACACGGGTAATTTCGGAAATTAAATGCTGTTCTATAACTCTTCTTCCTAATGTTTCATTTCGGAAATATACAGGTATGTGATGAAAAACGATTTCGATCAAAAAACGTTATAAAATCGAAAATAGTTGTGATGGCTCCACTTATTTCTGTTTCGTTTTCGTTTTGTTCTCAAACCGAATTCGATTTCATTTTTCATTTTGTTCTATAAGAATTTCAAAAAATAAGAATGTGACAGAAAACGAAAATTCAGTTTGGTTTTTGTTTTTAAATCGAGCAACTATTACCATACGATTTGCTAAAATTTTTGTGGTTTAATAATAAAAAAATTGTGCGATTAAGATATTGAATCGAAAATGTAATTATTTATATGAACATATAAAATTGAACAAACATTAAAATGGTATTTTTAGGGGGAAACACACTAACGGCGCACAAGAAGAGTTTATGGTAAGTTTCATGGAAAAATACCCACAACTGGCTAAAAATTATTTTAAAGGCGATAGAGTTGAAGCTGAAAAACTTTGGCAAACGTTCGCGTTGGAGCTAAATAAGATTGGGCCACCACTTAAAGACTGTAACGGATGGAAAAAGGTTGGTATACGTATACAACTTCTGTAAAAATTCGGAAAAAATTAATGCTTTTATTCAGATATGGAGTGATAAAAAGTCTTCAATCAAAAAGAAAATAGCCCATAACAAAAAAGAGGCTCGAGCCACAGGTGGGGGACCTCATAACCATTTATATATATCAAGTTTGGAGGAAGCCATAGGAAAAATATGTGGCCTCTATGATTGTGTGGATGGAATAGAAGGATGCCTTTCATATGGAGATCAAAAAGAGAACAGCACGTTGACTGAAATTACTCAAGATATTAGTTGCAATAGTATTGATGAAGAATATTTACAATCTGAACAACCGTGTAGTTCAAAACAATCATATAAAAGAAAAAGACCCGATGGCTCTTCTCTTGAGGAAAATCTTAACAATTTTATGTGCAGCGAAAAAAATAAAAATTCTGAAATAGAAAAAAGCTTAAAGGAGATTACAAATCGTTTTAAAGAAAGCGCAGAAATATTAAGAAATACGGGATCCAGCTTGCGAGGTGTTTACGAAGTATTGGATAAGGTGGCTAATCATATAGAGAACCAAACAAAGGCCATAAGCAATCAGACCGCAGAAATTTCTAAGCAAACTCTAGAGATACAGCGCCACAACAAAGAAGTAGAGAGAATTTTATATGAAAAAATTTATATCAAAAAGCAATGCTTAGAAATTAAGAAGCAGCAATTAGAAAAATACAATTAGAGCCCTTACATTAAACCTGTTCATGTTTGTTTTTCTAATAAACAGTATTTTTTTTTTGTTTTTATAAAAATACTTGAAATACGGTTCATATTTCTCATTTATTTACAAAGTATGTATGTAAGTATGTGACTTAAGTTAGTGACTTAATTCTAGAGAAAATTGTTTGTAAATAGACTTTCAGCGATTGCATCTCTATTTCTGCTTGCTTCTGAAGTCGCTAGATTGGCAGACTCATCTTCTGTGTTGGTGAACTCAGATTCTTCAATTGAAGCAATGGAGCCTTCAAAAATTGCCTAAAAATTGCACATATTGTGCATCGCACAACATATATTTATTATTTTTACAATTTTTTGTGGTTTATACCACAAGGCACTAGATAAACAACGGAATCTGCTTTTTAAGACTCCAATTGTCTTTTCAATAATATTTCTACCTCGCGCATGTACATTATTAAATTTATGTTGCGCTGAGTCTGCACTTGGTAGTCTGTACGGTGTTAAAACAAATGGTTCTAAGGCATAGCCTGAATCTGCTAGAAGCCACGAATTATGATCTCCACTTTCATATCTGCCAAGGTAATAATCTCGTACTGTACTCAAGTTCCATACGAAGGAATCGTGACTAGAACCAGGCCGAGTGGCATCCACTGCAATAATATTCATTTTATAATCACAAATCTAAACAAATATACGCAATAGAATACATGAGGTATTTTTGATATGTTTCTTTTAACTTACAATCATCGCATTTATACTATAATAACCTTTTCTATTATAGTATAAATAATCCTGATTTCCGGGCTTCACAATCCTAATGTGGGTGCCGTCAATACAACCAATCACCCCCGGAATTTTGAAGTTTTCAAAAAAATGTTGCTTTGACTTTTGAATATAGTCTGGGTCGGCTGACACTTTAATCCAATATTGACATAGCACTTTTTCTAATATAAGTATCATCTTTGACAACGATTTCGAGAACGTAGTCCTGTGCATACCTATAGCTGAATCATTTCCAACCGACCTTTGAAAGCTGCCTTCTGCTAGGAACCTCAACGTGCCTGCTAACTCAATGACCAAAGGAATTGATTTAGTTTTCACATGTAGTTCAATTTTTCCATATAAAACCTTCCTTATTTATACGGAAATATTCCTTGAACCTAAAAATATTTGTTGTGAGCTCAGTTTAAATCACGTGGAAAAACTTGTTACCTAGCCTCCTGCATACTCAGTGGATCTGAAGCATCCCTCAACCTTTTTCTTTGTATATTTTCAACGTTATTCGAATTATTTATTATTAAAAAAGAAGTGGACAAAATAAATGCCATTTTTCTGATTCAAAATCAACTTTATTCTTTTATAAGAAAGTTGTAATTTTTACTTGAAACAATTTGAAAAGAAACAAAAATGGAAAGTGAAACCGTTCGATTTTGATCACATCTTATAACAAAACGTTCGTTTTCAAAATTCGATTTTACTTGAAAACGAATCGATTTTCATCACATACCTGATAATTCTTAATTAAAAATTAAAAAAGAAATTATGGTAATTTCATAGAATCGACAACGTTCGTGTTCAAAATTCAACTACTGACAATGACATTCTGCTGGTACTTCAGATTTGACTATGTAGTCTTTTTGCAACTATAGTACTTTCATCTTTCGAATTTTGGTATAGGAAATATGGCTTTATTAAAGTGACCCATAAAAGTCAGGGTACTATCATATGCAGTAGCAAACACATTTCCTCTTATCTCTAGTTAACTTGAGCCATTCCTTTGAAAAGTTTTTGTCTAAACAAAGACGAAGAACACTAAACGAATATCTTGAAATTTTCATTTCATTTTAATATCATTCAGTTGTCAGTAGTTACTGTTGTTTGACAGACGAAACGATGAGAGTGCTACTGTCAGAGACTTTGTAAAATTGTATAATCACATACGCATGAACAGACGTACTGAAGCTAGAGCAAGTTCGTTTGCATTTTATAGAGTAAGTGCCTTATTTTTTGTATGGCCTTAGCATATCCCATTATTAGACACTTTTATTTGGAATATGCAAATACATAAGTCATATTACATGTATGGTCGCTTCAAAGAGTCACATTGAAAGATATTGGAATTGAACAAAAGTCTCTGACATCATTATACGGCATGCAATCTCAGTGAGGGTATTCCTACTAATTCCAATGTACTTTTGTTTGATAGAGATCTTTTTAACTTTGCATTTTGCGTGATTAACAAAATTTTATTTTGACATTCACTTTGAAATATGCTATTGAAAAGAAAATT